>PVKS010022663.1:0-33392 GCA_004027875.1 Aplodontia rufa
TGGGAGTGAAATAAGATCATGCTAGGAGAATGTATATGGTAAAGTCAACATCCTTCCTAATGGGTAACTTGGGGACCTCTTGAAAATTAAGGGGGTGGGGAGTAAATCCTTGTTCCAAAGCATCCAGGCAAGAACACTCTCCTTGGCAGAAAAACACTCTGCAATTCCATATGTCAGCAACTTGGGAAAGCCTGGGTGAGAAGGCAGCTCGTAGCCAGCTTTCAGGCCCTAACATGTAAAAATGCCTTTGGGGAGTGAATGAGAGAATTAGCTTAAGCTCTGGATTTGGGGGCTTTAAGGGGCTTAAGACAGACTTTCAATCACCCTTCACTCCCTGTGGTCCCAGTGTGTGAATGTTAATCACATTCACTTGCACCTCCACTCAGGGCAAGGTCTGCTTATTTGTAATCCACCACGGTGTGAACTGCTCTCCACCACTGCCCAGGGCCTACATTTGGGAGCAAGAGCTGTCCACCATCAAAGCAGGTTTTCTGATAATTCTCTGCAATGTGAAAAATGTCAATATATATTTAGTCTAATATCAACTTATATTTGGGTCAGATGCAAGATTATGAATTTATTAAACTGTGTGCATCTTCCAACCAGTTATTTTCTTGGAACTTACTGGTTTCAAAACTTCTTTCTTATTGTTAACCTGGCTGATAGAACCCCTCTGGAGATTTGCATTATTTCTTCTCTGAAGATAACCATCAATAATGTTAAAGGTTTACCCAGATACACTCTTTCATGACCTGGGGCCCATTGATGGTTTGGTAAGGGGCCTGAGATCTCTAAAGTTGTTTGCAAGTATAAACATTTTAGTAGGAGAATGGCTATAGCTTTCAACAGATTTTCAAAGGGATCTATGACCCCCTCCACAAAAGTTGTTTCTTAAAATATCTAAGAGTTTCCATCAGCTAGTAAGGCTAGTTCAGGAACCTGTAATTTATTATTTATTTATTTATTTATTTATTTATTTAAAAGAGAAAGGGACAGTGAGAGACAGAGAGAGAGAGAGAAAATCAATTCTATTTAGTTTTTCATGTACTTTTGTTGCTCTGACACTTCATTGTGTATGTGGTACTGGGATTTGAACCTGTTCCACATGCGTCCTCATTGCAAGTGCTATAACCACTGAGCCATCACTCCAGCCCCCAGGAACCAGTAATTTTTAGATAGTAGTGATTTTGAGAAATCCTCTCTCAAGCTTCTCTAGATTTTTATGGAAAAATCATTTATCTATGCAAAATGCTTCTTCTTTGCAGTCCTCTTTTAAAATGAGAGCGTTCAGAAAGAACATTCCACAAAGGATATTTCGTTAACTCTTAAGACCCAAGAAAGATTTTTTTTTCCCTTGGGATCCTAGTTTTTTTTTTTTTTAAGAGAGAGGGACAGTGAGAGAGAAAGAGAGAATCAATTTTATTTAGTTTTTCATGTGGCATTCAGTGCTCTGAGACTTCATTGTGTACATGGTGCTAGGGTTTGAACCCACATCCTTGTGCATGCCACTCAAGCGCTGTAACCACAGAGCTACCACTCCAGATCCAGGATCCTAGGTTTCTGAATGGCAAATAAATACTGATGGAGAAGATGAAAGAGGGTCAGAGTACGCTCACACAACCTGAGGGATAGTGTGCTGAGCATGTATGTACCTCAATTCAATCCTATTATAGTTTGGATCTTAAATGTCCCCCAAAGGCCAAGTGTTGAAGGTTTGGTCACCAGCCTGTGGCACAATTGTTGGGGGTGGGGTGGAACCTTAGGAAGTGGGGCCTAGTGGAAGGAAGTTAGGTCCTGTGGGGTATTGGAACCCCAGCCCCTCCCATCTCCTTTCTTCTTTGCAGGCCACTATGAGGTGAGTAGGTTTGCTCTCCAGGAATTCCCCATCATGGTGTTCTGGCTTGTCACAGGCCCCAAAACAATGGGGCTAAGTGACCATGGACTGAAACCTTGAACCAAAATAAATTTTCCTCCTTTTAAGTTGTTCATTGCAGGTATTTTGTCACAGCGCTGAAAAGCTAACACAGATCCCCAGCACCACAAAAACGAAATAAAAACTAAGCTGCTTCTAGGGTTATCTCTGCCTCCCACCATGTTCAAATGCCTGATGGCCACAGTTCACCATGGATGAAAAACTCAGTGCAGGCCTATCATGGTTTAGAAATGAGGAGTCCCCCAAAAGCTCATGCGTGGTGAGCACAAGGAAGTTGAGAGTTGAAAGGATTGGGTTATGAGAACTTTAACGTAATCGTGCATTAATCCATTTGAACTATTAATGGGGTAGTAACTATAGGCACATAGAGTGTATCAGAAGGAGGTAGGTCATTGGAGGTGAGCCTTTGGGGTATATATTTTGTCCCTGAGAACAGAAATTAGTCTCCCTGTGCTTTCTGGTGCCATGTTGCGAGCTGCTTTCCTCCACCACACTCTTCTGCCGTGATGTTCTGCCTCACCTAGAGCCCAGAGCAATGGAGCCAGTTGTCCATGGGCTGAGGCCTCTGAAACCTAGAGTGCCAAATAAACTTTTCCTCCTCTAAAATTGTTCTTGTCAGATGTTTTGGTTGCGTTAGCAAAACAACTGACTAAAACAAGGACAATGGTCTGTCAGCTCTACCAAGCCAAGCATCCGCCTTCTGTTCACCTCTCACTCTCCAATGCCCATCCAGTACAGTGCCTAGTACACAGTAGGTGTGCAGAAAATATTGGTTGGGTGAATAAGAGAAAGTGTGTCAGTTTGTCTTAGTCACTTTGTGTGGATACTGTAAGTTCCCTTGTCCAACTGAGAATGGTTTCAAATGATGAAACTGAATCCGGAAAAGGCTAACGATCTCGTAAGATATATAAACACTGAGGTATCACATCCGGACATCGGGAGTAGTGTCAGAATACACCTTGATATAAAGGAGGAATTCATGGGCCCTCCTGAGCCATTAAACCAGAAAAGTCAGAGGAGCCTAGTTAAGAAAGTTTGGGGACAATTTGATTTTATTAATGGAGTAGTTAAAATGAACAGTTGTTTGTTTTTTTTTCAGGAAAATTTGGAAAATGACTTGGGGAGATTAGGAACCCCCAAAGCCCTTCCAGGCCCTGTCTCTTAAAGGTGTAGCCTACACATACCTCTGCGCACCTGTTTTGTGACATTTTCCAGGTTGAACTCAGGTGCACTGGTAGAACTTCACCTACTACTAGGAGTTCCTTGACTGCCGCTTAGCATCAAGCAGGGTCCCCTCCCTCCCACCGGTCC
Organism: Aplodontia rufa; assembly: GCA_004027875.1. Classification (NCBI taxonomy): domain Eukaryota; kingdom Metazoa; phylum Chordata; class Mammalia; order Rodentia; family Aplodontiidae; genus Aplodontia; species Aplodontia rufa. The sequence goes on from PVKS010022663.1 coordinate 3,245, forward strand.
TCCAGAATATTCCTACTCCTTCTCCTTGCAAACCTGGCTGCTACGCAAGCGAAGCTGATCTGCAGGCGAAACCCTGGAGAGGCCGGCCTCCCCGTCACCTGGCGTCGCTGCCAGTATCCGCCCGCCCGGGCGCGAAGGCGCTGCAGGCCGGAGGGAGCTGGCGCTGCGCCCCCTGGGGGCCGGGCCTGGAGGGCCCTGGTGCCCCTCCACCACCTCAGTATCTCCGGACCTCGAGAAGGCGACCCAGCGGCCACTTCGGGAGGGCGGGCCGGGCCTGCAGAGGAGTTGGGCTATTTTGTAACTGCACCATCCACCCAAGCCTCATTACCACCTCTTAATGAGACCCCTTTACTCCGTGACGTGCAACCGCTCCATCTCATTAAGGAAATCGCTCTTCAATGCTGATTATTTTATTTGCAGCCATAATTATATTTCTTTCGGCTAAATCACGGTTTAATCGAGCCCACATGGAGGGCAGCAGCACTAATTACGGCGGGGGATGCGGCGGCGGCGGCGGCGGGCGCGGGCCGGCTGGGGGGGCGGTAGGGGTGCCCGGGCGGCGGGCGCGGCCGAGGGGCCCGCGGGCGGGGAGGGGCGCCGGCGGGGGGCGGGGGCCCGGGCTCAAACACAACAACTTATTACTTCTAATTCCCCAACTGTCACCAAATCACCTGCACGAAACAAGAATCTAATTTGTTAAGCTGGCATGTCTGCAGATGGAAGATCGATCTTCTCTGTAGATTTCTCTAATTGAGTGAATATAGACGCCCGGAATTAGCCGCACTCGGGCTGCAGGGAGGGGGCAAGGGACAAGGAAGGGGGGCAGAGAGAAAAGAGGTGGAGGAAAGGGGAAGAAAGAAGGGGAGAAAAGAAAGAAGGGAAAGACGGAGAGTGGAAAGAGGAAGAGGAAAGCAGGACGAAAACGCAGAAAAGAGAATAAAGGGAAAAGCGGGGGAAAGAGGGGAAAGAAGCAAGAGGCAGCGCTCGGGCAGGAAAATGAAGAATGGAGGAAACGATGGGGAAAGAGAAGATCCTACTTGAGGAAGGCTCATGACTTAAAGAATCTTGTCTCTTTCCCCTATCCCACCCCACAAGTGTAAAGTAGCTGGACGAAGCCAAGCCGGTTCAGTGGTAAACCTGGGACCAACTGTGAAAAGAAAAAGGTTGGGACAGGAGCCTGGAGGGAAGCGGGGGAGGGGAAGTGCTGGCGGCTCCTAGAAGAAATGGCTTACAGAATTACATTTGTTTTTCTTGTGATTTTATTAAAAGTCACTCCTCATCTCCAGAATGCGTGAAAATATCTACTTTCCACTCAGATACACCGCATTAACTTGTTGGAGGCGAATTTGTTTGTTTGTCTATTTTATTTATTTGCTAGATAAGATTGATGCAGTCTTATTAGGGCTATATCTAGTTACAGAAAGCGATAAGGATGAGAGTTTTTCTTTTTATTCCAATTACTAGACTTGTCACCTAACTGAATAACTGATATATGATTATTTATCCTGAGTAAATAGAAATCAGAAAAAGGAACAAATTTTAACGCACACAAACAAAATTTCTGTGTTACTTATTATTCTCCGTGCAGTTAATTGGGGCCCCTTAAAACTACTGGGCAAAAGCGGGGAGGGACAAGAGTCACAGTCAGGGGGCAGGTAATCGCTCATTGTTTTGTGTTCCTCTGCATTGAGGGCCCTGCTAGTTGTCAGAAAAAAGTTAAGAGAGAGAGAAAAAAAGCAAGGGTCTGGTCCTTGAGCTCACAAAGAGTCAGGCAGCTGTACTGTCTGGTTGCACTTTGTAAACTCAAATGTGTGGAAAAGTGTTCATTCCCGAAAAAAAAATGTTCATCTCCTGTATTGCCAAAGGATTTCGGTGGTGGGTATGAAATCAGAGTTTTGGGCACGTTTTTTGCTCTTAGCAGTCCCTAGAAGGCTGTGGACAGCGCTGCTCACTCAAGCACACACACAAGAACACGTGTCATGTGCAGGCAGCCCTGCTTCCCACTCAAAAAAAAAAAAAAAAAAAAAAAGCCTGGAGTGTGGATCCTTAGCATTTGACTCTGAGGCCGGGAACTTGGGTCCTTCAGGGCACAAACTTGGGCGGGCTATTATCTAGTCTACCACCCTGGCTGAGAGCGGCCTGCGAGCGGCCGCGAGTCTCCGCGCTGGCCCAGGCGAGCCTAGAGGACGCTGGTTTGGGCTGAGCCTGGGCTTGTTTGGCTAGGATTTTAAGTCGTTTCTCTCCAGGAGAAACTCCGCCCCAAGGCGAGTTGAGGGCGCTTTCCCGGTGAAGATGCAGAGGCACTCCCCGGGAGCTTCTTTAACTGTGGTCGCTTTGGCTTGGAACCTCCAGGGTTCTATTGTGTAGAGACGTGTGGAAGCGCCGGCACCCCTTTGCGGAGATTTGGCCGCCCTCCCAGATCTCCTTCCTTCCACTCACCCCACCCTCAAATCGACCCCCACAATAAGCCATCTATGGAGCAGTCCCAAACTCCGGGGTAGCCAGGTGTGATCTACGGACCCCAGTCCAGAAGGAGAAAGGGGGAAGCGATGGTAGGGGCTGAGGGAACGCCGGTTCTGGCACCCGAGGAGGAAGGTGTGTTGTTCCAAATGCAGTGGACTTGGGAGCTTCCTTTACTTTCCCCCTGTGTTTGCCTCCCCCACCCCCACCCCGCCCTTTAATCTTTTTCGGTTCTGAGGTAGGCCTGAAGAACAGGATCTGATTTGCCATTGCGTTTGGGTTATTGCATATCTGGAAAAGTAAACAGGAGTGTTCAAGTCACTTGATTTGTTTTCTGTAAGCAAATAATAACCAAAAGCATGGCTGTAATTTACCACGAATTAAAATTGATTCTTTTCATCAGGCAAGAAAATAGGAAAATGTGAGATCGTTAATTATTGAGGGAGGCGCTCCTCATTAAAGGCAACAATGTTACAATTCAGCATTTAATAGCAGGAATGTGAATAATAACTCGCCATATTTCAGCCCACTGTCTGCAAAGAAAAGAGAGCAGTTTACAAGCAACCCAAGCAGCCGAAAGTTACATTTAATAAACACCCGAGGTTTCTGTAAGTGGAAAAAGCAATTAGGGTTCTGGGCACACTACCCAATTCTTCCCAGAGCACCCGGTATATATTTTTATTCTTTCTGTTTATCTACAAAGGATTCATGATGAATGCAGAAATGTAATTAGAGAGAAAACCAGAATTGCAAACCTAATCAGCATAAATTCATCCTTAAAGTGCTTTCTGCCCCATCTCCCACCCCATCCCACCTCATCCCATATCCTAATCCAGCTACACTGTATTTCTAAATCCTGCTCTGGAATGGGATGGCAAAAGAGGAGAGAGAGAAAAAAACCTATTGTGCAGTTGCAGTGTTTATAGTTTACATAATTGGTCATTAAGATTTTGGTTTTAAAATATGTATTTCTCCCAGAAATCTGATCTGTCCCCAAAGGACTGAGTTTTCCTGCTAGGTTTGGGTGGCAGGAGCTGGTTCCCTGGCCTTTAAATGCTCTTTGTGCTTCGTTAAAAAGGAGAAGGGGGCAACAGGAGAAAGAATAAAATGATTTCCCTGTGCATCGCCCCTTGGCAGGCTCTTCTACAAAATTCAATCTCTATTTTTTATGAGAAGTAAACTGTCTAAATAAATTTTATTAGGGGCAACCAATATATTTTCTGGTAGTTCCCTTTGTTCCACTTCTACGTGTGTGTAACAATCTAAAACCTATTTATTGAGGAAAAATCACTGGATCCGTCATAGAAAATCCTTTTACTTTGCTTTGAAGTGATTTCTGAAGACATTCTTGTCATTCCGAAGATTTGGGGGCCATTGCGCTAAAGCCTCGCCTTGTTAGGGACTTCAGTTCCCCTGATCATGTGGGAAATGCCTTAAATTATCAACAGCAATGGGCCTGACCGGCACTTTGCTGGCTGCCCCAGAAACGTGGGAAGATGACTGGGATAAAACTCTGGTAAACACATCTCAGGCGCTGCCCAGGTGGATTCAGAGACTTTGGCCAAAGGGAGCAGCAGAGAGGGAACCCGGCACCAGGGCATTTTACACACAGACTATTGTCATTTTCCTTGCCTGCTGGCTGCTGGCTCTGGGCTCCCACTCCAGTTCTAACTACCGCTCTCCCTACCTCGAAGCCCCCACACCACCCGGGTCGCCCCTACCCACTCTCAGATTTCCCTTTCTTTCACCCCCCTTTCCTTCCCCACCCCCGAGATACTTATGCTCTGAAGTCTTGGAAGAAATGATTTAGTTTGTTTATACTGCTATAAAAATCAAGACCAATAGAAAAGTCATAAAATGAAGCGGGCTATCAATCACACCGCAACATTGTTATTCAGCGGTTACTAACAGAGATGGATAATCCTTTGATTTCGTCCCATTGTTATTACTCTGATGTGTCTTCACATTAACTATTACACATTTATTTATCGACCTGAAAGATACAACAAAACAGAATATACGAGCGGGTGCGTGTGGGAAGACGCGGCAGGGCTGGAGGCTAATCTGGGGCGGCTGTGGGATGGGGACCGAGAGCTGGTATGCACACTGGTGTAGACTCAGGGCTCCATACCCTTCTTTTCCCAGGTCGCGACCTCTTCCTCCTCCCTCCCTGCAGTTAGGGTGTGGAGCCCGTGAAGTGCGGGCCTTGGAAAACCTGCTTATTTGGAGGAGCGAGGTGCAGCTAGGCGGCTTTCCAGTCCCTTCCTTAGCCACTTATCCTCATCCCTGCCACTGCACTCGGCCGGGATACTCCGAAAGCCACACCCTGGTGGGCACAAACCACTTGGGGAGTCCCTGGATGCGCGCAGCCAGGTGCGCACTCCCTGCCGCGTACTGAGCAAACGCCGCCCCGCCCCGGTCTGCGGTCCGGTCGGCTTCTGCCGCACGCGCCCGGGCGCTGGCTTTTAGGTTTGGCGGGGGCGGGAGGGTTCTTACAGGAAAATAATCTTTTATTGGGGAGACTCTGTTTACTTTAGGTCTCGAAATTCTCCTCCCAGGCAAAACCCTTCTGTAAAGGGCACCTTGTGCCTGCCGAAGGCCCTTGCGGCTCGCAGATCGGCCGCAGCCTCCAGCCTCCGCCTAGCCGAAACCGCAGCCTCGTCGCCCCAGCTCCCTCTAGGCCGCGTTGGCAGCAGCTGCAGCGGCCCCCGAAGCCCGGTCAGGCCCGGAGCTTCTGAGTGAGCGGTCTGTACAGATCCGAAAGACCCGGTATAGCTGATGTCCTGCATTTACACGCGTGTGTACTTGTGTGCTCACGCACACACGTGTGTGCATGGGAGGAGGTTGAACAGGCTGCAGAAGGGAAGGAGGAAACAAAACTGCCCCAGAGTTCGCTTTTGCCGGCTCCTTTGTCTCCTTGCACGGTCCCTGTCACACACAGCTGAGGACACACACACACACACACACACACACAATTCCTCTCTCACATCTGCTCTCAGGCAGCATTTCTAGTGTTTTGTGTAAGTCAATTGGACGGCGAACAAAAAAAAAGCCATTTGCTCTGTATTATTTAAAACAGACTTCATAGGGCCACCCTTTTGTGGAAGCTTTATTTGCACTAAATGAATAATCTTAATTGCATCACTCTCGAATTAAAAATCAATGTTAATCAAGTTGGGAGTAGTAAATATCAGTTTTCATTGTGACTGGGTAAAGGGCATTTTTCTTGTGTTGCAAATAAAAATACAAGTCAAATAACTTTAAAAGGGCATTATGTTCTGCTACAAATACAATTGAAACGGATTGTTTAGGAGCAGATCAGAAATGGTACAGAATTTTGCACTTAATTTCCTCAGTTATCATTTACAATAAGAACCTCTGGGCTTGACAGCCAAGTCTAAACAGTAGTAAATTAGTACAAATTTATACTGATTTTACTCTAATAATCGTAATAAAAGCTTATAGATTTGGCACTAATTACATAAATGCCTAATGATCTTGAAAATTACTCTGGTTAGAAATATATTACTAATCTAAACTTTGTTGTTGGCTGGCTCTGAAAAATCAGAACATTAGAAATGGTTCGCTTCACTTGTGCAAAGCACTTTAAATAGTTCAAGTAGTTTAACATATTCAAGAGAAAAATAAAGAGCATTTAACTTTATTTACAGCCTTAAGTGGAGTTTGGAGCCCAGCTGAACTTAGAAACTTTGACCAAAGGAATGGGTTGGAGGCCAGGATGTTAGCGTGGACCCGGCGGAAGAGCGGGACGCGGAAGAGCGCCCGGTGGGAACAGAACGGAGCGCACGGACGCACCCTCAGCGCGGGTTGCAGAATCAGATCCCGGGCACCGACCGACCGCGCCTGGAGAGCCACTCCTCCTGGCGTTCTAGGCCTGCCTTAGGTTGGTGTTCGGTAGGCCCCGAGGCTCAACCAAGGCACGGGATCTCTAGCACAGGCCTGCTCTGTAGCGGCGAAGTCTAGGCACGGTCTGGAGGCCTCCGCGTACCAGGCTCACACCCGGCGCTCGACCACAGAAGGCCAGGGTCGCCTAGAACGCGCGGGTGGGGGCGACTCTCGGGTCACGCAGGGGTCATGCCCTGCTTTGGTCTCTGCCCTGCCCCTGCTCCGGGAAGTTACTAGGTCTGAGACGCGTAGCTGTGCCTGTGAAACGAGCGGGTCAGGACGCCGGGAAGGGGAAGGACAGGTGTGTCTAGAGAAAATCTTAGGAAAGAACCGAGGCCAGGCTCCAAAGCCCAGGATGAGGCCGAGGCATCCGCCGCTGTCTTAGCTGCTGCTCGGGGCTGGAGCTGCCAGGGCTGCCGCCACCGCCGCCGCCTCCTCCGGGCGGGCGCGGGCGGGCGGGCGGAGTGGGGGACTCTCCGGGCGCTGACATTTGCAGGCTGCCCTCCTGATTGGTCCCCTCGCCAAGCTGCTCACGGGTTCATTCAACTGTTAAGCACCTCCCCGTCTCTCTAAAGGACATTATAATGCAAGAAGCCCCCTTTTTAACCACAAACCGAATTTTCTTTCATTTAGGTGATCTATATATATCTATATCGTATAGCTTATAGCTTATATCTATTTTAAATAACTTAAAGCCGCTAAAATTTGGGGGGGAACAGCTTTCGCCCTGGAGCGGTGCGCGATGCTGTCTCACGCCGACCTCCTGGACGCCAGGCTAGGTGAGTGTGCGCCTCTGGCCCCGGCAGCCAGGACAAGCCGGAGCAGGAAATTGTCAATTTGTTCCTTATTTTACCTTAATGCGCCCTAAATGGACTAATTTCTTTAAAAGTAATTGTGCTGTATTAAAGTTTAATTTGATTTAACATCGTCTTTTTAAAAAAATCTATGGAATATGTAGATCTAGCAAAGGAGTTGGGGAATGTTGTTACTTTTTGTTTTTCTTATTTTTTCTTACCCTCGCTTCTTTATTTTTTTCAAAGGCGATCTACCCCGTGATAATTTGTTTGGAGGTGTTTCAGTCTTTTTCTTTACCGTTCGCTTTGATTTGGAATTTCTTTCTTCTCTATTTTCCCCCCTTTATTTATCCCCAACACCTCTTTCCCTCCTTCTCGTCTAAGTATGATTGAATTTGTTTTCTTTTTTAAAAATCTGGCTTGAAGGATAAATTGCTGCTATGGAGGTGGATTTGCTAAGTGTGCTGGTTGCGAAGGAGAGAAGCCAAATCCATCCTTACAGGCATCCCTACCTTCTACAAGGGACTCAGCGTTGCCCATGGCTGAGAGAAACGAACCTTTCATTTCTCCGGAAAGAAAAGTTGAATTCTCTAAAGTTTGATTCACTGTTATGTCTACAAGTTCACTCGAGTTTCTGTTATGCCATCTGGGTCGCTGGGCTCCGGGTTTCCGGTTTGGGAATCTTTAGTGATGGATGTGACTCCATTTTCCAAACACTTTCTCTGATTTGAGGGGGGAGGCGGAGCTGATTTGGGTTGATTTTGGGGGGTGGAAGGCTTGGAGACGTATTCATCTTCCGAAAGTGAGAGGGAATCCGGCGGGAGGAAGAGTTCGTCAGATTGTCTAAGCTCAGGTGAGGCAGCAACTGAAGAATAAAGAATCTTTTATTAGTTTTCTTTATTTCTGTCTCTGGCCCCCAACGTCCAAGGATTTGTACTCGATTTCCTGGGGCTCTGGAGTAGTTTATGAAAGGGACTCGAAGGCATGTTTTATTGCCCGGCCTGGGAGCATCTTATTGTGGGAGAAACGAAAGCGTGTGCTGTTTGGTGCGGGTGTCAGCTGCTGAGAGAAGGGAAAGGGCCAGATGTTATTGCAACCTGGTTGTCCAAATTCTGGGGAAGCCAGCTGGGCATGCTGAGAGTTTCGTCCATAGGGCAAGCATGGGCGCGGAGGGTAGAAGATGGGGCTGAAGGAGCACCGCGCAGGGAAGATAGTCCTTCCTGGCATCGCCAGGAAAGTAGTGACCTTGATCCCCTTGCCTTCTCAGGTATGAAAGATGCCGCCGAGCTGCTGGGCCACCGGGAGGCGGTGAAGTGTAGGCTGGGCGTGGGGGGCTCTGACCCCGGGGGCCATCCGGGGGACCTGGCGCCCAATTCCGACCCAGTGGAGGGAGCCACTCTGCTACCTGGGGAGGATATCACCACAGTGGGTTCTACCCCAGCTTCGCTGGCGGTGAGCGCCAAAGACCCGGACAAGCAGCCCGGGCCCCAGGGCGGCCCGAACCCCAGCCAAGCCGGTCAGCAGCAGGGCCAACAGAAGCAGAAGCGCCACCGGACGCGCTTCACTCCTGCACAACTCAACGAGTTGGAGCGGAGCTTCGCCAAGACTCACTACCCTGACATCTTCATGCGCGAGGAGCTGGCACTGCGTATCGGGCTGACAGAATCCCGAGTTCAGGTATGTGGGGCTTTGGGCACTCCGGAGGGCAAAGAGGAGGGGGAGGATTTGGGCAAAGGGAGCCTGGTCTTTCCTTTCCCTGTTGCTAGGCTGCCTAAACGTTCCAGGGTCAGTTAGCTCCTTTCGGCCCAGAAACTGGCCCTATGGCCATATCCCAATGGACCCGCAAGGCCCACCACCAGTATAGTCACTGCCCGACTGAAATTCCTCAAAAGCAAAGTCCGGAGTTGTTGGGCGGCCCAGTGCTCTTTCTTGGGGAAAGCAAGCTCCTGGTCTTCCTGCATACCTCAACTCCAGATTGCATTATTGACAAGTATTTCACTACCCCCTAATGAGTTTGTGTAAGGTTTTGGATAAAGGGGAAAATGCAACAATTATACAGAACCCATAAAAAGAGAGAAATGAGGCTTAATGAGAGCCTTTAAAAAAAGTAGTACCCTCGGATTTCGCAGTGTGACTTTATACTTTTAAATATTACCCTCTTGCAGCTGTCAGGCAAAACACCTTTAGCTTTGATGTTTGCAAGAGATTTTTAACTTTGTTTCTACCAATTCACGGGGAGTAGCCGGGGGATCCATAACAGCTGTTGGGTCCTGGGTTCTTGTTTTTCTGTTTGTTTATTTTTTTGTTTTTTGTTTTTCTGTTTTTTTAATATTCCCCTAAGGAAACTGGGGAGTGGGTGAGAAATGAAGGCTTTCCATTGTATTTAACCGACATGAAGAAGGTATATGTAGGGTGGAAAAGGTTGATCGGTACAAATGCAATCATTGTTGATCCCTTGTTCTCATTCAACCATCCAAGTTCTAAGTTATATATAATCTAGAAATCACACCTATAACCTCTTTGAAAATTGGGGAATTCAAAAGTATAAGCCTAATGAATCCCAAATTTCTTTCCAACTTTTTAAAAAGCATAAAAAATAACATAAAATATTTTATGGACAGGTACCTGGAGGTGAAATTTCAAGACAAGCACTTAGTCTTGAGCTCTCCAAGGTTCTGAAAATCTTCCCTTGCTATCTTGGACATTGGTATTTTCTGTCCATGTACTGGGTGTTAGTCTGACTAATTTGTTAAACTGGCGCTACCTGCTTTTATAAATTTACTTTAAATATCTCAGATGATTTACATGTCATCCAAGAAATGAGCAATTGAGGTGTTCATATTCACAGTGCTAAATATTTGTTTCCATTTGGCATTTTAAAGAGTCTAAACGGGAAATGAACGCTTCTGTTCTAGTAGTAAATGAATGTCATCAGGGATTTAAATGGTCAAATTAATAAAGTAATATTCAGGGTATAACATAATGATTAACCTTTTAATTTAATATAAGTCTGAGTGGTTTTGTTAGTGAACTTTAAAAGGCCTGAATAAGGGCCACTGAAATTATACATCAAAAGAGTGTTAATTGCATTGTGTTGATATCTGTTATTAGTGTCCTTTAAATCTTTTACCTATCTCCTTTTTAAAAATCTGAAATTGAGTTCAAATCTTTACAAAATACACAATTTCAACACTATGTTAGTGACAATACTTGATTGTAGATTATTTTGGAGGTTCAAAATTCATAAATTTGCTTTTCTTCCTTCAAGAGAAATGTTAACTATTAATTATTATTTAAAAGGGCAAAATTTTGCTTTTTAATGCAGATATACTAGTAATTAGCTCAAATTAAAATAGAACTTAGAATCACATATAAAATATAATTGGACAACTGATTTTGTGAAAAAAGAAAATGAAGTCTATTAAACTTTATTAGGTCTTCCAAAGGTTAATCAGTGATTCTTTTAATAGAAAAAGTTGTAAATTAAATAAAACATAAACTATGTGATAGAAAGTTATTTTTAAAAAGTACACAAAAGAATATGCATGAAGAAAGAGACAAAGTACTTTAATTGTTCTAGCATAATGCTCAACCAAAGATAATAGCTTGAGGCTGTTGATAGAAACAATTTAATAGAATGGCAATTTCAATATTTTTTAAAATAATGTTTCATAGTTTAAGAAGTAATCAGATCAACATAACCTTCTTAATTAACATTTCAAAATGATTAACATTATGTAATGTAATGCAAAATAATTTATGGAAAATGTATTTACTTCACAATTCACTGTACCACTGCTCCTTGACCAAATTCAAATTAAACAGTAATTGGTTTATGTTCATATATGATGAGTACTTCATAGTTTTCTTTATAGTTAACAGATTGCCACACATTCTTTTCAGTATGTGGGCCACTGCACTGATTAAAAATGATCTAAACATTTAATTTATTTCAATTGTATATTTTCAGAGATGCTGTTCGATTCTAGGCTAAATTATCCAATATACACATTTTTATGTACATTTGGTATATATCACACTTCTAAGTATTTATTAAAGCACCTCCACTCACATGGAGGCCAATTCCATGTCTGATATTGCTCCCCTTTTCTGGCTAGTGCAATAAAACCATTCCTTTTATAGCATGCCATTATTAGAAACCAATTTCAGAATTATTTATAACCCGGAATGGCTTATTAAGCAGCAATGCGAGAATCATGCAAATTACGCGATCAAATGCAATATAATAAGCATAATCATTAGTCTCTAGCACGGATTAATTAACTTTCAATATTTTATTTACATAAAAACCAAATCAGTGAAATAACTTCTGCACAGTCAGGCTTGCCTTTCAATATTTTATATGAACAAAAATAATGTGCTGTAATTCCATTGACCGTGTCCCCCAGAATGGCCCTGTCACCTGCCACATCTTAATAGGGGGACAAGCTGAGAGTATTTTCTAGTTTTCTAATGGAATGAGAAATTGCATTTTCTTCCTCTCCCAGCACTATTAAAGTGTAATGAATTCGGCCCAGAGTTCACGGCTGGCTGATCGAAATGAACCTGAGATCTAGGTTTTAATACAGCTCCCCAGATTTCCTCCCAAATCTTCACATTAATCACTTGCTGGATTCCAATGAGATCTTCATAAAGCATTTACTTCGAGGGGGAAAAAAGTAATATTCTTTCTTTCTCCCTCTCTTTCTCTATTTCTGAGCCATTTATAGCTAGGGAATTAAACGGGCTATATATTTTAAAATACATTTACAGTATGTCTATATTACTGTAACAGCAGATATCGTGAAAGTGGATTTTTAGATTCTAGCCTCCATTAGATTCTCACTGTTGTATTAAGCATTTTCTGAGAAGAGCTGCTTTTCAAACTGAGTACAAAGTTGGCCTGTGGTTGCGGTTAATATATTTCCTGGAGTTGTCATCTGTGCATTTTGAAAATCTCCCTCAGGTTTTGCCTGCATTTTAATCCGTCATGCTCTAGTTTTCAAGTGGAAACATTCACATTTTAAAAACATATGCATCATAGCTTGGAACGGAGGTGCTCAGATCCCATGCAGGTTTTTTTCTCAACCCCAGTAAGCCATGAAACATAAAAAAATTTGTAGCCATCATTTGACTACTAACCCTCAAACATAATTGAGCACAATTTTTCGATTATTCCTACACTATTTAGTTCTTTAACAGCTGTTCTTTTCCACTTGTGTCTGAGCAGATCCTAGATTCAGAAACCTTTCTGGCAGCGATGTTTACTATTAAAATTCTACTGTGCACTTCCACCCCCACCTTTCTTCTGCTTCTCTCTCCACTCCTTCCTCTACCTTATACCTTCCAAACAGCCTAACATTTCAGAATTCACTGGCACTTGTAGGGTGTTAGTAACTGGCCTTGACTTTGTCAGATACCTTTCAAAATATATCCGGGTGCCATGTGGGAACCGTTTGGACACATACTGTCTCCATTAAGGGTTTCGTCCTGTCTAACTCCCCCAAATCCAGTGTCGGGTGGGTGCTGCAAAGGGACTTGCCACTGCAAGTCTCTCATGGCTGTCTGAGGGTTGTTCTCCACCAAAGTCTTCTGACAGCTCAATCCGGCCACATTGATCCCATCTACCATCAAGGGCCCTGCTGCCTCATTAATCCACTGTGCCACAGCTCAGGGGCTGCCAAGAGGAAGGGAAACAGCATTTTTGCCCATTGCTGATACTGAAATAGGCAGCAATGCAGGAGATTCGGTAGAAACCAGAAAAGATAGTAGTGGGCATAGGAAGGCCAAGGCCTGCTCGAAGAGAACTCTTAGATTGCAATGTGATTTACATTGGTAAATGGAGAGTGTGTCTTTGCTTGCATGGGTGTGACTACAAGGCTGTGCCTGGATGGCTTACTGAGAATGAGGGTAGGTATGTCCTGATACTTCTGACAGTACAGCTTGCAAAGCTAAAACACCACATAGATTGGATTAATGAGTTGAACAACCATTTGGGCTGCAAATATGGTGGTTATACTCCACTGGCCAAATTTTAAAAGGAAACTCAGTACTTGAGCTGTCCCACATCATTTTTATTTAGGCACAGTAAACCTCCAGTTGACTAGATTTTAAACTCCAGGTCTGCCACGTACGAATGCTGGCAATTTTTTCTAAAAGATTAAGTTTAAATAGGTGGAGATGGAAGCTTATCTTGGCCAGACAGCTTATTTAATATCTTTCAGACAGAATTCTTTCCTTGTGATAGTGAATTTGACATCTCTGGACAAATTTGGCTGATAGAATGATTTTTCCTAGGCTATTATTTAGAAAAAGTTTGAGGCTCATTTTCATTTGGAATATATTTTAATAAACTTATATACCTGAAAAAAGACATGTGTTTGCCTTAGTAAAATTAAATTTGTTTCATAAGTAACCTTGGTTTTAAACCTAACCTCCTTTCACTTGTATTGGTCAGAAATTTTACTTTCAGGTTACATGTGAAAGGAGGGCAACTTGAGGGTATTAGAGAACTTGTTACTTGGAATCCTCAGCAAGTTACATAAAAGAAAAGACTTGAAAACCTAGGGCAGCAGGTTCTAGTCCAGGACTCTGCCTTGACAAAGGTGTGCTTAAGAAGCCAGGCTTGGGAATGCATAGGGAGACCTGCAGTTGCAGCCCTAAGAGCTGTGAGAGGACAACAAGTCACTGTGGCAACCCAAACAACACCCTAGTTCAGTGGCACTTGCTTTCCCACACCGATCACTATATTAACCTCTCTGCTCCGTCAACCATGGTGTTAGGGGTTTCCTTTGTCTTTCGATTTTGAAACTGTCTATGTCATCCATGGCCCTTCATCAATTTCCAAATTTCCAGCATTTCTGAAAATTCTATACCCCATCAGAGTTATAAGACATGCTATTAAACCACATGGGTACACATGTTTATCTTCATTTGTACACCTGTGGGTCGAGCCTTGACACATGCCTGCCTGCAGACCTGTGCAATGCATAGAATGTACCAGCGTTGAGGGGCGTGGTGAACAATGCACACTGGTATTGTTGCACTGTGGTGTGCATAAGTGCCCTGGGGCAGGATTACTAGAGAGTGTCAGGAGTCTGCACTTGGTGGGTACAGGGGCTCCAGTTGCCAAGAGCTGATGGAGATCCATGATCTTTGGCAAGGTATGGGAGGTCTCCGGCGGATGGCATTTGTTGGGCCTGGGGCTAAGTGGCTGTTTCAATGTGGACTGTGGGGCTCAAGCCCCTGACCCTCATGACCTTCGGGCTCAATAACAGTGCACGGTCTGTCTCTCTCGTCCTGCCCACTCCAGGTCTGGTTCCAGAATCGGCGTGCCAAGTGGAAGAAGCGCAAGAAGACAACCAATGTGTTTCGCGCACCTGGCACGCTGCTGCCCACCCCAGGCCTGCCTCAGTTCCCTTCAGCCGCAGCCGCCGCCGCTGCCGCCATGGGCGACAGCCTGTGCTCCTTCCATGCCAACGACACCCGCTGGGCGGCGGCCGCCATGCCGGGTGTGTCACAGCTGCCGCTGCCACCCGCGCTAGGTAGGCAGCAGGCAATGGCGCAGTCGCTGTCCCAGTGCAGCCTGGCGGCCGGGCCGCCGCCCAACTCCATGGGCCTGTCCAACAGCCTGGCGGGCTCCAACGGCGCCGGGCTGCAGTCACACCTCTATCAGCCCGCCTTCCCCGGCATGGTGCCCGCCTCCCTCCCCGGCCCCAGCAACGTCTCCGGTTCGCCCCAGCTCTGCAGCTCCCCGGACAGCAGCGACGTGTGGCGGGGCACAAGCATCGCCTCCCTCCGCCGCAAGGCGCTAGAGCACACAGTCTCCATGAGCTTCACTTAATGCAGCCGCGCCCGGGCCCGCTCCGCCCCAGCGTCGCCCCCGAGGCCGCCCGAGGCCCTTCCGGCGCGCGCCGGGACCCCACTCCCTGTCCGGGTCTCTGCCCGGCGCCCTGTTCGCCCCGCCCTGCCCCGGCCTCCACCAGGTCTCGTTAAGTTCTGGCCTCTTTCCTCCACTGGCTCGGGCTCTCCCCAAGCCCTCGGCTGCGAGGCCTCCCCTCCGCCTGATTTTGCTCGCCCGCGGCCCCCCGCCTCCCAGACCTCTTCCTCTCCCACCCAGCTACTCCGTCGGCCGGGCGTCCAGCGCCTCTCCCCACCCTTCCCGCAACCCCGCCTCGCACCGGCCGTGCTCGCGCCCCCTTCCGGCCTTGTGACAGGCGGCGTTCCCACCCACACCTGGGACTCCGCGCCTGCGACCCCCTCCCCCGCGCCTCCCGCCCCTCCCCGCCCGGCAGAAAGCATCCTTCCCGCCATTTTACTTACCAGGGAGTCGACTCAGGATCTGAAATCAGACACCAATGGACTGGCTTGTGGGCAGAAACACACACACTCGCACTCTCGCTCACGCTCAGACACTACACGCGCGCGCGCACGCATATACCAGTGTACCTAGGTCACACACGGACATGTTCAAGGGACAGCACAATGTTAGGGATTTTGGTCTTAAAGGAGGACAAGCATCTGCCACCAACAGCCTCATCTGAGGGCCCAACTGATGTAATTTGATTTACGCTTTCGTTCTTCTCCCACCACCCTGCCCTATCTAGCCACATTCATGCAGCCCTCTATTGGCTTGCAAAGAACGCTTTCATTTTATCTTCTATTTTCTCAAGCACAACCGCGTGAGGGTAGAGGGAAGGCTTCTCAGGAGGAACATGCCAGTGGATTGGGTGGCTGGAGTAGGCTAAAGCTGTTAATGTGATGAAGAAGACGTGATCTCACCCATTTTGATAAGTCTTTATAAGAAAGAATAAAATAAACATGTAAGCAACTTTTCCTTTTGTAAAAGCAAAAGCCACATCTCTTTTCTGGATCCTTCAGGACTGGGATTTGTTTGCTTCCTTTTCCGTTTCTCTCTTCTCGCTGCTCTGTGCCCTTGGTTGTTTTGTGGTCGTCCTGTCGTCCCTTGTGCCCCTCGGCCACCTGCCGGCCGCCAATGGGTGCGCTCGGACATCTACAACCCTGCAACTTTGTACAGAGAAACACAATCAGCTCTTTCTGCATGTGCTGGTCAAATCCAAACCCAGAGAACAGAAGCGCTTTCTAAGAATGAACAAACATGTGAAATAGGATGTTTTGTGTAGATAAAGCATTCTTGTTACATACTGGTCAATTTGTGATATGTTTTAACTTATTGTCTGTGCTTATTTATGGAATTTGGTTTTCTTAATAAATGTTTGAGCTAATATAAAGCATATTATTTGACTTTTCCGGACAAGTTTATATCAAGTTAAATGTAAATGGATAAAATAAAATCATTTTCAGTATGTGATATGGAGAATGCCAGGCTTTGGTGTGACACGGAGCGGGAGGGATCTCCTGGGGCTTAGAGAAGGGTCTTGGGATTCTGTACTTGCGCTCAGCTGGCGGATGCGGCTTCTGGACCCTTCGCCCTTCTCTAGACTTGGGTTCATTTATGGCCAGCACCCTGAGGCCTCTACAGAGAGGCGGTGTGTTGGAACTTGGGCCAGGAAGGCCACGGGCCTCGGGTCGCGGCCTGCAGGCCGGGAGGGCGGAGGCCGGGCGGGAGGCGCCCCACGCGAGCTCGGAGACTCGGGAGGCCCCGGGTCCACCTGGGTTTTGTAGCCCGCAGCTGCTGGCGCGGAACGCAGAGTCCGAGTGTGGAAAAGGTTCCCGGGTGAATGGTTTCTCTCGGACAACGGAGCAGAAGGCGCCCCTCCCGGACTCCGTGCGGGTGCAGTGGGCGGGAGGGGACCGCAGCTGGAACCCTGGGCCTTCGGAGCCGGGAACTGTGCCCTCCGGCGCCGCCCCGGCGCGCGACCGGTCCCAGGTGCGCGGCGACGCCGGAGCCGTGGTTCTTGTCTCCACCTAGGGCCAGAGCCTCGTCCAGACCTTCCCAAACAGGCCTCCGCGTCGCTCCCGTTCCCCAGACCCAGCCTGGGCTGCAGACGCCCTGGGGCCTTCCAAGTGAGGGCGACCAGAGGAACAAGGGGAGGGTCCAGGACCAGCGGCGCCGGTCGCACCTGTCGGGCTTCCCCCGCCCCGCGCTGGGTTACTCTGGTTTTCTCTCGGGGTCGGTGCAAGGTGCCACGTGAGCTCGAAGTTAGCCGCGTGCCCCGGGGGATTTCCTCCAAGTAGTAGTAAAAATTGCGGTTTCTTTGCTAGTCTGATGGGGAAGGTTGCCAGTGTTTTAAACTCGGAGTCAAATCGATAACACAGGCTTGCTTTGGAAAACTAACCAAGATCAGTCTCGTGGTTTGAAATTTAATGGTCGTTCTAGGCATTGAGAAAAGGACCCCCTTTTTCCAAGGGAAGATTTCTCATTTGGTTGCCACGGAGAGTAAACCCTAAAAACACCCTTGTCCAGGAATGCAGTTTTGTACCCCTGGGCTACATGTGCATTTTAGGAAGGTATGTATAGTAATTACTACTCAGCCTAGAGAACACAATGGAATCTCCTCAAAAGGACAAAAAGGCATGCTTTCCTATGATGAAGAAAACATGTGTTCATGTTACCTTAGGAAATTAATTAGAGGTGAGCTGGTGAGTGGGTTCACACAATATTTCAGTTCTCCATTTTCTACAGAGATATTTTTGATATAACATTAAAGAACAGAAAAACATACTAATTTGGGATTTCATATTAAATGGGACATTTCTGTGTTTTAGAATGCATCCTAGAACTTAGCAGCACCATCTCCAAATTTCTAAAATGTTCATTGGTGAGTATTATTTTCCCCTGTTTTGACATTTTATAATTTTCTCCCTTGTCTTATGGTAGTGCTTTTTTGTTTTTTCTTTGAAATCGTGGACACTGTAATCTCAAGTCACATTTAGGAGATCAGTACAAATCACAGATTGCTTCACCAGTGAGCATGGAAGGTTGTTTACAAGGATGCTAATTTTACAGCTTTTTTATGCTGCTATAAAGCATAACTTTATGATGTAGGAATGCAATAAAGGATGCTAAATGGAATCTTTAAAAGTTGTATTTCTCAAAGGCAAGGGAAATGGGATCTTTCATTTGAAAAAAAATGGGCCAACTCAGAACACTGATGAGAAGTTACAAATCAACTAAAATGATAGATGCTTTCAAAGATACTTATATTTCATAATATAGTGGTTATTTATCAATATTAAAATGAAAGTGTACAGAGTTTTTCACTTGACTTGATTCTAGAATAATATTTGTTTCTATGGCAATAGATTTTTGTATTAAGAATCTCAGAGATTTTAAAGTCATATATGCCAATAGCATAAAAGAAGGTAACCTGGCCTAAAAAGGTTAAGGCTGACAGTTTAGTGAAGCTAAAAAGCAAGGAATGACAATATAAATCACAAGCCTAAATGAGTTCTGCTTTTCGAGGGAGGAAAAAAAATCTAACAATAGAATAATGTTTCATGTTGTTTTTACTTATTATTAAGAGCAATTCTAACTCAAAACTGTTAAAATATAATAATTAAATTTAATATGGAATAAATAATGATGAGTAATATCAGAGCACTAGGTAGGTAAGTACAACATTCAGGGTATATATGTCCTGCCTCTAATGAATTTCGCTTTTTGTTGAGTAGTCTGTTTGCCAATGAATACTGTTGCGACAGGTAGCCAGGAAAAGTCAAAGTCCATTATGATATAACCATTTGATTGGTCTATTCTAACACACAATTTATCTTGGTATCTTTATTTTCTTCTCAATATTGGCACTAAATATCATACATGGCATTCAAGTGATGATTAGTAATGAAGAATTTATCTTACCTTTAGTTCATGGGGAAAGAAATATGATATAGGAATGCAAACTGCTATAGATAATGTTCGATATTGAATACTAAACAGGATGCCGAGCAATTTGGGTACATCAAGATACCAATACACAGAGGAAATACAGATGAAATTCTAACTTTGGGACAACTTATGTTTGATGCATCCAGAAAGTGAAAATGTGTTTTTAATTTGTATTGTAGACTGTACATTTTAATTTGGGGGATGAAGAAAAAAACTTAGCCCACAAAGACGTGTATTCTAGTAATGGCAGTAGTTAACCTGTCAGTTGAAAGAATGTAACCTTCCTTTTCTCCCTTTCATGACATAAAGATAATCTCATCTGTGGGCATTTATGTGAAGAAATAACAGCATGGCATGGTGAAACCACTGGCTCATTAATCCTGGCATCTACTTCCTACAGGGTTCCTTGATTAGTTAGATTCATTCATTGGGTATTTCAGAGTTTTTGATTTGTCACCATTGGCTAGGTTCACTGAGTTCAGGCTAAATTGAGCCAGAAGCAATGTTTATTAGTAATTTTGTAGTACAGGCTACCCTAATAATTCAGCCCAAATATCTCATCTGAAAAATATCCATTCACCCTCGCTTCTAATGTGGGTTGCAGCTGTGTTCATAGGGAGTTGAAAGAATACAAGTGATTGGGCATGTATTTTCTAAATTATTAATATGATGGCTAATAGCTGTAAACCCATCTTCGTATCTAATGCAGAAATTATGATTCATTTTAAAAATGAAAGCAGCAACAAAGGGGGGCACCCCCTGCCTGGCTCTCTGCTAACTCTCATCAGTGCAGAGCTCTCAGTACAGGAACCATGGCCTATTTAGCATGTGGCCATTACAGAGAGAAACAGAACAATGCCTTTGGATTTTTCTCATTCATGTTCTATCAAAACAAGACATGGATTTATGAGATTTACTAGAAAATAATATTAAGGAATCTCAGGTATGAGCTACAGGGAGCCCACTTTTGATTTTGATGATGTCATAATCAGTCTTTAAGCAGGCTCAATTAATTATTTGTTCAATTAAATATAGCTTCCATGTCCATGATCAAATATCCCATATATCCAAATTTCCATCTGGAAGATCATGTTGGATTTGAGATACACTTGTTGTAGTTGCTTATGTTGCCACAATTTCTCTCAATTCTCAATCTTGAAATAACTGACAAATACCAGGAAACGTATACTTAGCCTGCATGACATATATAGGCTCTTTATATCTTTTACTGAAACGTCACAGGGCCTTATGATTTTGTTTACAGTACTTATTGAATCTATTTAAGATAAACTCAAAGTCAGATTAAGGACTGTAACAACCCTTAACACTAAAAACATTCTAAGTGATTCTTATGAAATGAAAAATAACAGCAAGAAATTAATTATAAAACATGAAACATAGACATATGGAATTAAAGTAAGTTTTTTTCTAGATTTTTGAATTTCAAAATTCAGAATCAGTTCAATAAAGCTGAACTAATCTTTCTGCTGTTCTTTATTATCATATACTTAGTCTATTAGGTATTTCAATATTGATTTCAGAAATTGCATTTTCCAAGGGTGTTTGTTTCATTACTTTCCCTCCAGTTTCTAACATTTGAACCTCATTTTCAGTTTGCAGAGCACATATCTCATTTAAATCATGGAATCTTTATGATCCTTATTTTACAGATGAAGAAATTGAGACTCATAGAAGTTAAGTACCTAGCCTAAGGTCACATACTTTGTAAATGATAGAGGTCATTCTTTAAGTCAGGTCTTCAGATTATCCATCAACTGTTGTGTATGTGACATGTAGGTATTGGTCTTCTTAAAATATTTTCAGGGAAGAAAACTAATTCCCCTTACTTTGAAGTTGATCAATTAACCCTTGTAGTTCAAACAAGGGATGCTTTGAAGGGATATGGTAGCTGCAAAATATTAAACCTAGTGTTAAGAGTCTGGAAGCACTTCTTTCTTCCTGAACCTCACCTAGAATTTAATTTAAGGTAGTTCAAATTTGCCCAGGAAGTAGCCTCCTTATTGCATGAAAAGTCTATCAAGTTGTCTCCTTATGACTAGTTGGCAAGAAATTTGTGAAATAGCTGTGAGTAATTTGAGAAAGATGGCCTTGTAGATGGAGATGGGAATGGTTTGACTTGAGAGAATCCCTCATTTCCTTGGTGTTTCATGTCAGTTCCTGTAAGATTTTATAGAGGGATCTTTCAATGTTGCTTATACATAATATTAAATACTCACAATTCAAGATAAGCTGAATCCCCCCTTTTCTGTCTTGCACATATTAGAGGTCCATTGTCAATCATCATCATAAAATTTTAGCATTTGAAGGGATGTTTAAAATCATTTAATTGAAATTTCCTGACAATGTTTATTCTTTTATCATTTCTTTTTTCTAAGAGAGAGAGAGTGCAGGAGAGAGAGAGAATCAATTTTATTTAGTTTTTCATGTGTCCTTTGTTGTTCTTACACTCGTTGTGTATGTGGTGCTGAGGTTCAAACCCATGTCCTTGCATATGCTAGGCAAGTGCCTTAACTGTCAAGCCACTGCTCTAGCCCCCTTTTTTCATTTCTTAACAAGTGGTCTTACAAACTCTGGTTGAATATAAGGTAGATCTCTACCTTTTGCCCAACTGCAAGGATAGTCTTCCCTTTATTAAGCTTTCCCTGTTTTCTAGTTCTTCCTTCTATAGTCTTGCCTTATTAGGAACTTCCTATTGCATCTCAATACTGAATGATTTTTTTCTAATCTTTTATAAATATTTTTATCACTCAGTATAACACTTGACTTTGTATGGTACCAGATAAACCTCACACCTAAAGTTTAACGTAGCCAAGGTTTATTTCTTGCTCTGACAAATTCCACTGTGAATTAAATAACTCTTCAGATGACAGCTCCCCTTCATGTGCCAACTGAGTGGCCCAAACTGCTTTCATTTTGTGGCTTATCCACCCTGTTAGGGAGTTTCAGTGGTCTTTGTGGCAGGAGGAGAAGCTGGAAGGTTGTGAACTGGCTTTTAACATTTTGGCCAAGAATTTTCTGTTCCTCATGCAATAAATATGAACTAATTACATGTATTCTCCTAGTTTTTCAAGAGCTGGCAAATATTGGAGATCACATGGATAGTCAGTGAGTAGAAGATATCTCTGCTATTATTATTATTATTATTATTATTATTATTATTATTTTGAGACAGGGTCTCACTAAGTAGGCTGAGGCTAAATTTGTGATCTTCCTATCTCAGTCTTCCAAGTTCCTGGGATTACAGGGGTGCACCACTACATCTGGCCATTATTTTATTTTCTCTGTATTATACACTTTTAGTTCTCCCATTTAAGATGTTTTGCATACTGTTGGTGAGGCACAGAGGTGGGGGTACCAGAGAAAAATATGCCTCCAAGCTCTCAAGGAGTTAACCATACAATTGGGGAGCTAAGACAAATACATTTAATTTACTTATTGTATTACTGGGGTTTGAACCCAGAGCCTTGCATATGCTAGGCAAATGCTCTACTACTGACCTACACTCTAAGCCCTAAAAAATTTTATTTTGAGACAGGGTTTCAATAAGTTTCCCAGGCTGGCCTTGAAATTGTGATCCTCCTGCCTCAGCCTTCCAAATAGCACCACAATGCCCAACAAGTGCATTTAAAAAAGAAGACCAGGCAGTTTGTAATGGCTTGATTAAGGGCTAAGTACTCTGATACAAATCATAAATGGGAACTCAAAGATGCAGGAGATCATTGGGGATAGACTTCCTGGGCAAGGCCTTCTGGAGGAACTGATTCTTATAGGATAGTATGGTCATTCTTTAGAATCACTTCTCCGCTTTGTTAAAATTCTTTGGGATCTTTCCTTTCGGGTCTTATTTTTAGAACTGTGAAGTAAGTTTTGTGTGTTTATATAGGCATTACTAAATTCTCCCCTGTCTTGAATGTGGAACCATTAACTAGATTCAGGTCTCTATTGACCAGGGGATGCTATGTTTGGCCACTTGCTAGACTCGCTTTAGTGGTGATTCATATTCTGATACAGTGTTGTGTATTGTATCACTGATTGTTGGTGTTGAAGGTCCCAGCATATTGCACTTGCTACTGATCTGTTATAATATCTAGGGGAGGTAGTTACCAATTAAATATATGTATATATTAAAGAGCTTATACGATTACTAAGGTGAAAAATAAATCATTCTTGATAACGATCAAGATAATGTTTTCATTCCTACAGAAAGAGATCACCCTCTTCCTGTGGTGAGCACAGTGCTCACTTGGAGTAAAGTAGTTACACATGGGAGGCTAATTACCTTTTCCAAAGAACTGGGGGACTATGTAGTATCTTCAAAAAGGTAATTTAGAAAATGACTCCCTGCTATCTTGGAAGAGTTAATATGCCACTCTTAGAAACTCCAGTGACTGGATTGTTTCCCACAATAGAGGGAGAAACACACACTTGCCAGGAAACCAGCTATCTTAGATTTCCCAGTTGGAAGACTTAAGAGCTTCATTTTCATTTTAAACCTAGTGGCTTCTCTGAGAACTGGCTGTATGCTATGAGACATTTCAATTTGAAGAGTTATGATGAGAATTTTCCCTTTAAGCAAAAGAACTCCAAAATGATGACCTTAAAGTTCTGGTAGGGTTGCTTTGGGTACAGGCTAGGAAATTGTTGCTTTTCCGAGAGGTCTGTCTTCTAGTTGGAGAACAATCCACCCTATCACTACTCTGCAAAATTGGGGACCCAGGAGAAATGTAGCATGGCTTGGAAAACACAGTTGTAGCCCTTTGTCTGCCATTTCCTGACTGTGTGATCCAGTCACTTAGAAGCTGTGAGCTTGCATTTCCTCCTACATCTGCAGTTCTTCCTCATCCTTAACCATTTCTAATAATGTTAGAACTCTGCATTGCTGACTAGTGTAGGGTAATTCAGTTTTAAAATACCTGTTGATTAGCTGTCTGGGTTGGTCCTTATCCAATCTGTTGTTGGTTTTTATTTTTATTTTTATTTTTTTTGTTGTTGTTTTTTTTTTTTTTTAAAGAGAGAGGGACAGTGAGAGAGACAGAGAAAGAGAGAAACAACTTTATTTAGTTTTTCACATGGCCTTAGTAGCTCCAACACTTACTTGTGTTTGTGGTGCTGGGGCTTGAACCCGGGTCCTCGTGCTTGCCAGGCAAGCACCGAAACTGCTGAGCCACCTCTCCAGCCCTGTTGTTGGTTTTTTAAAACCATCTTTGTGGTTCTGGGTTTCAAACGCAGAGAAACATGGCCATATGGAAAAAATAAATAAAATTGATTCTCTCTCTCTTTTAAATAAAAAATAAATATAAAGAAAGAAAGAAAGGCATTGTTCTTTTTGTCTGTGGAGAGGTATCTGGTTCTGAGTCTAGTCAGCATGGCATTGAGGAGATTAAAAAGGTCAATGCTCTACTGAAAAGTTGTTGCCACTGACAACATCTCTAGCCTCCTTGTAGTAGGACCTCGGGAAGAGGTTGGTATTACAGAGGAATTGTTTTCCAGAGTTGGAAAAGGAGATTGGGAACATGTAAGAATATGACTTTTCATAGACAAATATTGCCATACAGTGAATCCTCATCTCTATACCTAAACAATTAGTGCAATGGGGTTAATATTTCATTCAACAAATTATGGTAAATCCATGGATTAAACTGAAAAGGAAAAATTAGAGTAAAAAGACAACCTGAATAATCTCATATGGAAAAAATTCAGTAAATTTTGGCTCAATTAATTAAAATCACATAGTACCAGTTCCTTCTATAAAGTTACCCTAGCAATTGGCCAACCACTTAGAAGCTGGAGTGTGGGAGTGCCAGCATATTTAATTCAGTTGCCGAGGCAATGCCAGGTGTTTGTGACCACATTGGGAGAATGAAAAGAATGGGCGATTGGTGACTGCTCAGGTGAGCACAGTACACAGGACAGGAAGCACCGCTGCTCATAATATCTCTTTATGTGTGGATGAAGGTTAATTTTTCTTCAAGTCCAGGGAAAATTGGTAAAGTATGTGAAGTTTTTGGGAACCTTCAGCTCTTTCCTCTTTGGTCATAGGACTTAATCTTTCAAATCATTTTCCCCTATCAAAACAGGAAATTAGCTGTGATAATTTACATTTTGACTGAACTGATTTATAACCAAATGCTAACTTACCAATTTTAAACCCTTTAATTTTAGTGTAGAAAGAATGCCTTTATCTTAATTCATGTAAATAACTTTTAAGCCAAAGGAGGCAAGTAAGGGTAATATTGGGAGTAGAGTGTATGCGTAGAACCATTCTGCAGTGCAAGGAAATTATACACACTTGAGATGAATCTTCTTTAGTTGTTTGGGAGGAACTGGAGAAAAAGGAGCAGAGAAAAAATATTCTTTATTTGGGAAGTGGAAACATACGTATTTGTTCTATTCTTTACATTTTAAGTTACATATCCTCTTCCTTTATTGGGCCTATTACCAGTAGTATTTTCCTCCCCATCTTAGTCTCCCATCTTCAAACATCCGTATTTTTTAAATCAGTTTTTATTGAGTTTTTCACATGGCTTTCATTGCTCTGACACTTAACTGTGTACGTGGGTGCTGGGATTTGAACCCATGTACTCGCGCATGCCGGGCAAGTGCTGTAACCACCGAGCCACTGCTCCAGCTGCAAACATCAGCTTTTTCTAGAGTAGCAAGGCTTTAGATTCCTTTAAGAGTTGATGGCCTCAAAGCTACCAAATATAGTCTGCAGAAGCACCTCTTGCATTGTTGACTTCTCCTAGGTGAATCCCAGGATTCCAGAGTTGCCTCCATCTACTTCCAGCTTTCCCAAAGTCCTCTTCCCCAGCCCCTATCAAAAACAAACAGCCCTCACCTTTTTCCTGTCCCTCTCAACTACTCTTTTTTGAAATGCCCAGGATGCATTCCTTCATATCTCACTGAATTCTCTTGTTCCTTCCCTATGGTAATATTGTTGTTCCCTCTAGACAGGCAATCCTCATCTTGCTGAGTCCAGATATCTTCTGCGTCAGAGACACGTGGAGTTGGGGTCAGGGCTGGGAAGAAGAAGCACTTGGCCATGTTGCTCAAGCACACCTCAGGTAACTGGAGTGAGGGGGGAGAGAGAAAATGAGGGTGTAACACCGTAAAGTCTGTCCTGGAGCATGGGGTTAGGTTGAAACAATGAAACCTGAGTTTGGGGGAGAATCGGGTCCTAGGGCTTCTGTCTCAACTCCTGTGTATTGGATGACTTAGGTTGGCTACTTCCTGGTCTGAATGCACAGTATCTGACACTGCCAAGGTGGCAAGAAAGAATTTGTTGAATAAATGATACTGGAGTGGCAAAAGGGAAATGCAGCATTGACTTTGCTTTTAGGTATAAGAAAAGTGAGAAAAGTAAAAACTCATAGCAATATGAGCTGCTTGCCTAATTACCACGAGGCACTGACTCAATTATATGTAAAATGAAATGCTTTCAAATGAGCTTCGAGTTCTATTTTGTAACAGTAGTAAATTCAGCTAGGTGTTACGTAGGATGCATCGAAGTAGAAAAAGAGGTATCTGGTCATCTAATCCTATGATTGCTGGTTGAAGTAGTCACACAAATTATAGACTAAGTGATCATTTAACACAACTTAGATGTCTCCAAGAGACAGATAGCTCCCAACCTTCTAAGAGTTCCCATTTTTAAAAAAATATTCTTATATCAAGCTGAAATCCTCTCCCTCTCGCTTGATATCCTACAAAACGAGTTGCCTTTTTGTTTTTTTTGAGAGAGAGAGGGAGAGAAGGAGAGAGAGAGAAAGAGAGAGAGAGAGAGAGAGAGGATCAATGTTATTTATTTTTTCATCTAGCCTTTGTTTCTCTGACACTTAATTGTGTATGTGGTGCTGGGGTTTCAACCCGGGTCCTTGCACATGCCAGGCAAGCACTCCAACCACTGAATAACTGCTCCAGCCCCAAGTTGGCATTCTTTACGGCTTGATGGTTTCTCATGTATTTAAAGACAGATGTTCTGTTTGTTTCCCTTAAAATCTATGAAAAGGGTGAGGTACTAAATTTTCTCAAATCACCAAAACCTTACTCAGTCATCCTTAGTAAATAGAAGACGGATTTTATCAGTAAGGAGCATCAGGGTGTGGAGAGCTTGCTTCCAATCCCAGATGTTTAAAGCAAGCGACTCTTTTTGAATCAAGGTTTCTCAATCTCAGGGAATGGAATTTAGGAATCTTATTCTAAAGCTTGAGAACCGCTCTTTAAATTACACAAGCTGTTGTTCATGTGTCTAAGTATAATGCATCCTAATCTTGGAAATGAACAACCTGGAAAGCAATGTTGAGGCTTTCTCACCTTTCAGAAAGCCTTGGTACAACCTTGAGTCTGATGCCGACTCAATGTTAACATCACCCTGCATTCTCTATCTTATTCTCATTTACAATGTTTTTCTTTCCCTTCTTTTTCTCAATTGCAATTACACCTTCCCTTGCAACATTACAGCTTGAGATCTTTTCCGTCTCCACATCCTCAGCTCTCTCAGGTTGCTGTCCCTATAGGATAGTTACCTACTCTTTAGCATTCAAATTTTATGAGACCTTTTCTGTGCTCAGTCCTTTAGATCTCATTATTCTACAACTTTATTTGTTCCAAAACTATATACACATGTTAATGCAACTCAACACCAATAAAGCTATTTATAATCTATTCCTCCATCTGATTACTTTCATGAGTATGTTCCCTCTCAATCCTTATATGTACCTAATTTTTAATATTTGTGTCCAAAATATAAATGCTATTTTGTATGTTGCTTCTATACATTTTTCATGCTGGTTTATATCTTCATATGAATAGTTTTAATGACTATAGTATTTATTTATAGCTTTTTCTGATTATAGAAACATTTTTTACAATACTTGTTTATTGTAAAAATTGTTAAATATAAACCTGTATTTATTCATTCAAAAATTTTTTCATTCCATTGTCCCCTCACCCAGAGTTAAGTACTATTGAGATTAATTGTATTATATTCTATATAAATTAAGTCAATGTATGAGAGAGAATTATTTTAAAGAATTTTTGTGAATAGTAAGTCTCCTGAGTGAATGATATTGGCCAAATTATATTATTATATCATGTGCTTGAATGCATAAGGAACAATGAATCCCACTATTAAGTATAATTATAAAATACCAATAAATTATGGAAAAAATGAAACAAGATTTAAAGTAAAATGAATAAGCAAATTTAAGTTACATAAATTTAAAGTTCATTTCTTCAGTCATTTTTAAGTGCTGAAAACCTACATATGGCTAATAGCTACATTTAGATGGCACTCTAGAAAGTTCAACTGGACAATGCTGACTCAGAGCATTCTAGGCTAGAGAGGTTTGGAATCAAGTTGCTCTGCTTCTTGCTGAGTTTTATGGGACTTCATTCTGGGCTTTAGCTGTGGAATCAGATAATGTAAGGGGACACTGAGTGTCCCTGAAGTCCTTTGAATAAATGTATACCAGTAAGAACTTATCTAGTCATAAGGTTCTATCTAGATTTTTTTTTTAAAGAGAAGGATAGAGAGAGAGAGACAGAGGGAAGGAGGGAGAGAGGCAGAGAGAATCAATTTTTATTGAGTTTTTCACATGGCTTTCATTGCTCTGACACTTAGTTGTGTATGTGGGTGCTGGGGTTTGAATCCTTATATGTGCCGGGCAAGCACTGTAACTGCCGAGCCACCACTCCAGCCCCTCTATCTATATTTTAATGTTAAAAATTTTTAATGAGAATAAGGGGAACATGAAGAAGAAAGTTTTAACTACCAAGGGTGAAGAATGAGAAGCATGTGTAGTTCAGATCTAGTATTTCTGTACTTGCTGTACATCACTGCTCAAATCCGCACTTCAATGGTTTTCTTTCAGTAGTAACTAAAGAGGGATTTTAATACAAGTTTTCACATCTATCTGTACATAATGTTGAGGCTATGTCTTGATCACTTAGAATGAGTGAGAGAGACACTAAGAAGTGCAACACACTAAGAAGAGCAACAATGACTTGAGGTAAATGTGTTGTAACGCACACATATACATTACTAATAAGATTTTCCTCCAACAATGTCTTACCTGTTTTAAGAAAACAACTGTCCTATCACTTGGAGCTTGCCCAAGCTTGGTATGAAATTAGCCTCACTTTCTCCCCAGGGCATTCTTATTTCCCTGCAGATCTTAAAATGGATCATACATCAAAACCTGTGGGCCCAGTTAGATGTGCTGCTGCATTAATTATAATGCAGGTCATAGTTGTGATTCTCTATGCAGATATGTACAGAAAGTCTGCAGATGTGCACAAGGACACAGCTATTGGAAAGGCTTGAAAACATTGCACTGGTGCCAGGCATTTTCATCACAGGCTAGTTAGTGAGAATGCTGGTGGATTTATTTCATGACCTGTGTGGTATATATAATGAAGACTAAAGTGAGCCAGCATGGAGAAACATTTCAATAAACATTTCTAAACATAGGAATAAATATGTCATTTATTCCCAACAAAATAATAATTTTAAAAATATCATATAATACATATTAATCTTCTTTGTCTATCTCAAAAATGCCTTTTTAGAATTAGTTTACGAGAGTTAGTTTCAAACAGAGTCCATATATTTAGTAAACGTGTAAAGTTGGGCAACCGTCATCACAATCCAGTTTTAGAACATCATCCTCACTTCCATTTACAATCAATTTCTGCTCCCACCTCCTGACCCAGGCAATCACTGATGGACTTTCTTTTCTTTTTTTTCCATGTTGGAAGCTTTTATTATTGTTTTTACTTTTACTTTTATTTAGAAATTTATTTGTTGAACAATCAAATAAGCTTCTAATGAAATAATATAATATATATATATATAAATTCTGAATATTAGATTTACCCCCAAGTGCTCCCCACCAATTACCCACCCTTATCCCTCTCTACAAGTGCCTTAGGTTGTATGACATTACACCTTATCTGGATTTACAACATGATAATATACCTCCTTTCTCAATGGCTAGGGTCTAGCTCTAGCCTCCACAGATGAGTGAAGACATTCGACCTTTGGTTCTCTGGGTTATGCTGATTTCACTCAGCATAATTTCTTCCATAGCCATCTATTTACCTTCAAAGGCTGCAATATCATTGTTTCTAATTGCTGAGTAAAACTCCATTGTATATA
>PVKS010022664.1:0-33391 GCA_004027875.1 Aplodontia rufa
AATTTCTGTGTTAGTCAGCTTTTTTTTTTTGGTCACTGTGACCAAAATACCTGACAAGGAAAAACTTAGAAGAGGAAAAGTTTATTTGGGGCTCATAGTCATCCAACGCCATTGCTCTGGGCCCAAGATGAGGTAGAATACCGTGGTGAAGGGGCATGCCAGAGGATAGCAGCTCAACAAGCAGCCAGGAAGTGAGGGAAGGGCTTCAGGAAAGATCAACATTATCATGGTATATCCCGAGTGTCACAGCTCCTCCAGCCATGCCCCATATGCCACAATTACCACCCAATTAGTCCTTTCAAGCTGATTAGATTACAGCTCTCACAGGCCAATCCTTCACCTCTGAACATTCTAGCATTAACACAGGAGCTTTGGGGGGATGTCTTATATCCAAACCATAACATGGGCTACGTTTGGTGGCAATAAGCAAAATTCTCTATTTTAAAAATTTTAATGTCCTATCAATGAGGAAAGCATTTTAGAGTTTAACTTTCACACTATTTCACACTCCAAATTTTAAGTTATGAAAACCTAAAAACAGAGATATTAAGGATTATTCTAACTTGGATTTAGGATAACAAAATGAGTAAAAATGTGTAAGTTGTGATAACTCTACTGACTTGGTGGGAAACAGAGGAGCACTATTACAATAGTGCTAATTTTGTTTTACATAATAAGCCCCATCTCCTTAACCCTTCCAAATTACTTCAGCGTCTGAGTACACGATCATGAAAATCCAAATAGCTCTCTTAATTTAGTCTTTTTATTTTATGCTCCAATAGTTCAAAGGTTAAGCAAAAGCAAACTAAAACTGAGTCTGCTTGTTTATAAACCACTAAACCTGTATGTTCTTCAACATCAACTATATGTCTATCACACACTTTATTAAATGAAATTTACAAGGAACCTCTGAGCCATAGAACTGAATATTCATAAATCTACTACTTATATAGTAAAATAGCACTAAACACAAGACACAATATCCTGAGGGTGAGTGATCTGTCTTTCCTTGTTTCATTATTAGAAATAGACATTAAAAACATAATTAAATTCATTACAAATTTAAGAATTCCTTGCCTCAAGTGCCTGACCCACTGAACTCAAATCCTAAAAATTTCAGAAACGACAAACTGATTGACTTGAAGCTCAATAAAATGTGAATTTTAAGTTAGAAAAATACTATAAGGATACCTACAGATTGCTGATTTATTCTAAAGATTGGCTAATTATAGTTTCTAAAAAAGGAGACATTTGCAACACAAATTTGCACATGCTTTGAAACAGCCTCATAAAAAGCATTAAAACCTAATATTAGGGCTGGAGCCGTGGCTTGGTGGTTACAGCACTTGCCTGGCATGCATGAGGACGTGGGTTCAAACCCCAGCACCACACACAACAAAATGTCAAAGCAACAATATCCACATGAAAAACTACATAAAATTGATTCTCTCTCTCTCTCTCTCTCTCTCTCACTCACTGTCCTTCTCTCTTAAAAAAAATTAGTATTTTATTAGATTGGAACTATTTATGCTTTTGAATGACTTAATCCACCAGTATTCATTTTTCATATGAGATTGCAATTACGTGTTAGTAAGTAGAGCTACTTTTTGTGCTGGTTGACAAAAATATGCCTGTTGGCACATTAAACAGATTTGGAAATCATTTTCTGTAGATACGAATGCTGTTTTAGCTTATAATTTTGCTATACTCTAATTCATATGCTAAAGTTTAACATTGACTTTTCTTCCAACAATGTGGTAAACATAATTAGCTCCCACTATAAAATGCCTGGAAATATGACAAATATATTTTAATATGCAAACCCTAAATCAATAGCAAAAAAAAAAAGGAAATAAAAAGAGAATGGTGGAAGTCTCAAAAGGAAAATAATCCAATAGAAAAAGGAACTACACAAACATTTGGGATAGCTCTGAGTGTATGCAAACTCAATAATATGAGAGACTCAATCTTTATTATTACTAAAAGGACAGTAAGTGAGAACTATGAGGAAAATGAGGAAATAGAATTGATATTTTGAACGCAGATAAGGGACTGACTGAAAAGATAAATCTTCAGAGAAAATGTGAACAGGAGAAAATATATACATTGGCACAGGGATACAGAAGATGATTTGTCTGTGTTGGTATAGTCTGGGGTTTGGGATAAAAGGGGCTTCTATTAAAATCTATAACCAAAACCCTGTACCAGTGTGGACTGAGGTTTAAATTCACATATTTATGTGTGGCTAAGGAGTCTCAAACCTTAGTCACTAATATAAAAATATTAGTCACTAATATAAAAAAAAAACTCTAGAGCACCTGGTAGAAACATAGACAAACTATCTCTAGTAGAAATATACTCAGCCCAGGCCATGAAGAATTCCCATGGGAAAAGTTCACTGAAAAGGGGATTGCAATCAAGGTTCTAAAAATATCCATGATTAGGAAAAATCATTAGGTATTAGAAATAACAATTTTAAATTCCTCAGTACTACCAAAAGGTAGAACTATTGAATAGGTACTCAAAAATAAGTATTTTAATGATAATGTCACATACAAACAAATGAAATGAAAATGTAAAAGAAGAAAAACTCCATAAAAGTCATTATAGAACTTTTTAAATAGTCAAACAGGATTTCTTTTTTTTTTAATTTTTTTTATTTTTGAGCAACCTTACAAGATTTTAACAAAATAATATAAAATGTGTATATATTCTGGATATCGCAATTATCCCCAGGAGTGCCCCCCCCAAACAGGATTTCTAAATTGTTAAAAATCATTATAATGAAAATTCAATTTATGGTTTAAAGGGCACAAGAATAGAAAGAATGAAGGGAAGTCACGATTTGAAAACATAACAGAGTTTTTCATAATTAATGAAACATAAATCAAATGAGATGGCCAAAAAATGAGAGGACATTAATAAAAACAATGTTAAGAACAAAGAAAATTAACCTAATGGCCCAAGATTCAACACCAGTTGAAAGAAAGAGTGTTGGATGGACTTTTCCTACCAGATATAAAGAACCATTACAAAATTACAAGTAATTACATTACTGTAGTGTTGTCTCAGAGAAAAGAAATGGACCAATGGAACTGAATGGAGAGCTCACAAATAGATGTACACAAAAAGGAAAACTTCACATGACAGAGATACCCCTGAAAAATCAGTGGGGAAAAAAGAAGACTTATACCATGGTTCATAAACAATTTGCCTTCCACAGGGAAAATAAATGAATTTCTTCATTCCTTACCTTTACAAATAAGCAAGAAAGCAACAACAGTAAAAATTCAGGTAGATTAAAGACCTATTTTTTTTTTAAAGAAAGAGAGATAGTGAGAGAGCCAAAGAGAGAATCAATTTTATTTAGTTTTTCATGTGTCTTTCATTGCTTCAACACTTCATTGTGTATGTGGTGCTCGGATTTGAACCAGTGTCCTTGTGCATGCCAGGTAAGCTCTGTAACCACTGGGCCACTTCTCCAGCCCCTAAAGACCTGCTTTTTAAATTACACATTAAATATTTTATAACGTTTTAGTAAAGAACAATATCTTAAAACCACAAAAAGCAAGAACTACAAATTTAAAAATTAAAAAAACTAACTACATTAAAATGTAAAACTTTTGAGCAAAAAAAAAATTAGACATATATGCCACAGTCAAAAGGAAAAAACAAGCCATGTGTTTAAATAATGCGTATCCTATCCAGATCATATATGAATACCTATAAACCAATAAATATAATAATCTAATAATTTACCCAATAATCTAAAAGAATAAAAATAACAACCTAATAGAAAATGGGCAATGAATGAATTTGAACAATTAACATACATATCAGGAAAACCTCCTGCCCAATATTCATAAACAAAGATGCTCAACCTCATTTGTATTCAGGGAAATACTAAATAAAACCACAATTAAATACCATTGCATACACATAGATAAGATTGGCAGTGCTTTAAAGTCCAAAATGTCTAAATTCAACAAGACAAATTCTTATGTACAGCCAGTGGAAGCCTAATTTGGTGTAGCTACTTTGACAAAATCTAGTTAGGTTGAAAGTACTCTTATTCATTACAAAGTCCTTCTATTTCTATGCTCCACAGAGAAACTTTCATATGTGTGGACAAGTGGGCATGCACAATGATGTTTATTGATATACTGTGTTTTTTGTTTTGTTTTGTTTTTAGAGTTTTACAGAGCAGTTTTATTGAAATCAAATTGACATATAAGAACTGCTCATATATAAAGCAAACAATTTAAGTATTGAATTCTGTATATATCCATGAAGCTGTCAGTATAATCAAGACAATAAATACATACTCATGCCGAGAAGCTTCTTTGTACCTCTTGAGACCCTCCTTATTGGCCCTTGCTATGTATACCCTTACCCTCTCCCTGCCCTGTCCTCTGAAACCACTCTAGATTACTTACATACTCTATAATTTCATATGCAGGAAGTTGTATAGTGTATGTTCTACTTTGTCTGGCTTCTTTCATGCAGCATAGTTGCTTTGAAATTCACATCTGCTGCTGTGTGTTTCAAAGGTTGTTCTTTTCTGGTCTGTGGTATGGGTATATCATACTCTTATTTTTGTTATTGGATGCTTCTACTTGCTAGGACTGTTGTGAGAAAGTACTGCAAGTTGAGTGACTTTACCAACAGAAATGTGTTATTTTACAATTCTGGATACCAAAGACAGGAAGCACCTAAGGAGAGAAGCAAGGACATAGGTTCTGACAGCCCCAAAAGCAGAAGACCCCACTTATCTTTCATAATTGCAACTTGTGAATACTAAAAACTAGCACTGAAATGGAATGAACAACCACATTTAGAATAACAGACTTAGGGGCTGGAGCGGTGGCTCAGCGGATACAGCACTTGCCTGGCATGCACAAGTACTCAAGTTCAAACCCCAGCACCATGTACACAATGAAGTCTTGAAGCAACGAAAGCCATGTGAAAACTAAATAAAATTGATTCTTTCTAAAAAAAAGAAGAAGAAGAAGAAGAAGAAGAAGAAGAAGAAGAATGTTATAACAGAGTCCTGGCTCCATAAATTGGTAGCCATGTGATCCTGGAGCAGCTGAGCTTCAACTTCCTCCTCTGTAAAATGGATATAATAATATCTACAAAATATTTTCCAAGAATTCACTGAGTATAAGAATGCACAATACCTAACAAGGCCCATTACATGGTATTTATTTATTTAAGCCAGAAGATCATCATCTCCTTTATTTCAGAATTAAATGATTCCATAAGTATTATTTGGCTTCTTGGGGGAGTAAAGAGTAAGCTACACTGTTGATTCCCCACCCCGAATCAGTCTCTATCATCCCTCCCTCACATCTCCCTCTCTCCTCTTCCCTCCCTGCCCTTACATATCTGTGGTGCTCCTCTAGATTATGTGTTGCTTTGACTTTGGTAGTATAGAATTTGAGCTTGACATTACACCCAACCCTGGGTTTTGTTCTAGCCTCCACAAATGAAGGAAAATATTTGACCCTAGAGGGTTTGGCTAATTTCACTCAGCATAATTTCTTCCATTTCCATCTATTTACCTTCAAATGCTGCAATATTGTTGTTTCTACAGCTGAGTAGAGCTCTATTGTGTGTGTGTATATATATATACACACACACAAACATGCCACAGCTTTTGGAACCATTCATCCAGTGATGGGCATCTGGGATGATTCAATAATTTAGCTATTGTAAATTGAGCTGCTGTGAACATGGATTTTGCTGTGTCACTGTAATGAGCTGATTCTAGCTCTTCTGGGAAAATACCACAAGAAGGATAGCTGTGTCATATAGTGGATGCACCCCTAATTGTTTATGAATCTCCACACTGCTTTCCAGAGTGACTGTACCAGTCTGCACTTACACCAACAGTGTGCTAGTGTTCCTATCTCCCTGCAACCCCTCCAGCATCTGTTACTGTTTATATTCTTCATCTTTGCCAATCTTATTGGAGTGAGGTGAAATGTTAATGTAGTTTTTTAAAATTTATTTTTATTAGTGCATTATTGTTTTACATAATGTTGGGATTAGTTGTCACATATTCCTAGATGCACACAATTCAGCAATACAATTTGTTCAATAGTCTTCCCCCCACATCCCTCTACCTCCCTCCTCCCAGCCCCTGATCCTTCTTTGCCTTTCATCTGGATCCTATATTGTTCCTAAAAAACGCAAATACAGTGACATAATTCTTATACCTATGAAGAACATTTATATATATATATATATATATATATATGGCTGTAGTATATACAGTGACATTTATGACTGCTTGGAATGTACCTTGCTTTATCTTAGTTCCAACCTTAATGTAGTTTTGATTTGCATTTCTCTGATACTAGTGATTTAGAACACTTTCTCAATTATTCATTGGTTTGTATAATTTCCTCTGTTGAGAAGTTTCTACTTAGCTCTTTGGCCCATTTATTGATTGGATTGTTTGTGGTTTTGGTATTTTTTTTAGTTCTTTGTAAATTTTGGATACAAGTCCCCTGTTGAAGGAATCACAGGCCATGATTATCTCCCATTCTGTAGGTTCTCTCTTGACTGTTTTAACCAATTCTTTGGCTAAGGAAAAGCTTTTCAGTTTAATAAGCATCCTACTCATTGATTCTTGACTTTCTTTTGCTTTAGGATTCTTGTTGAGAAAGTCTTTGCCCACTCCCAAATGCTGGACTGTCGGTCCTAATTTTTCATCTAGTTGTGTGATACCTGGTTTAGTTCCTAGTTCCTTGATCCATTTCAATTTGGTTTTTGTCCAAGGTGAGAGATAAGGATCTAAATTCAAATTCCTGCAAACGGCTGTCCAGTTTGTCCAACACCATTTGTTGACTAGTCTGTCATTCCTCCATTTTATATTTTAACCCCTTTTGTCAAAGATCAGATATTTAAAGATTTGTGGGTTTGTCTCAGAGTCTTCTATCCTATTCCATTGGTCTTCATGCCTCTTTTGAATCCCGTATCATGTTGTTTTGTTACTATAGTGCTATGGTATGGTTTTAGATCTGGTACTGTGAATCCACCTGCTTCATCTTTCTTGCTTAGTAATGTTTTGGCTATGCTGGTTTTCTTGTTGTTCCAAATGAATTTGACAATTGTTTTCTGATATTTGTAAAGAATTACATTGGTAATTTGATGGGAAATGCATTGAATCTGTACACTGCTTTTAGCAGAATGGCCATTTCAATTATATTAACTCTGCATATTCAAGAGCCTGGAACATCTTTCCATCTTCTCAAGTCTTCTTTGACTTCTTTCTTCGATGTTCAATAATTTTCATTGTAGAGGTTTTCTACTTCCCTTGTTAGATTAATTCCCAAGTTTGTTTTTCTGGGGTTTTTTTTTGTTGTTGTTATTTGTTTGTTTGTTTGTTTTGAGGATATTGCGAATGGGACTGATTTCCTGATTTCTTCTTCTGTCCTATTATTGCTAATGTAAATGAAACCAATTGATTTATGGGTATTGATCTTGTAGCCTGCCACTTGCTAAATCTGTTTAGAAGCTCAAGCAGTTCTGGTGGAGTTTTTTGGACTTTCCAGATATAGGATCATGTCCTGAGCAAAAAAAGATAGTTTGACTTCCTCTCTTCCTATTCTTATCCCTTTGATTTCCTTTTCTAGCCTGATTGCTCTGGCTAGGGTCTCAAGGACTATATTGAATAAAAGTGGTGAGACCAGGCAGCCTTGTCTTGTTCCCAAGTTTAGTGGAAATGTTTTCAGCTTTTCTGTTTAGTACTGTAGTAGCTGAGGGTTTGTCATACATGGCCTTTACATAGTTAAGTTACTTTGATCCCTATCTTCTCCAGAGTTTTGATCATAAATGGATGCTGGATTTTAGCAAAGGCCTTTTCTGCATTAATTTACATGATTCTATGGTTTTTATCTTTAATTCTGTTTAAGTGATGAATCACATTTATTGATTCATGTATGTTGAACCACCCTTGCATACCTGGAATGAAGCCCGCTTGATTTTGGTGAATTATTTTCTTGATGAGTTTTTAAATATGGTTTGCTGGAACTTTATTAAGAAATTTTGCATCAATGTTCATCAGGAATATTGGTCTGTAATTTTCTTTTCTTTTTTTCTTTTTTTTTTTTTTTTTTTTTTTTTTTTTTTTTTTTTTTTTTTGGTGTGTCTTTGTTGGGTTTTGGTATCAGGGTTATGATTGCCTCATAAAAAGTGTTTGAGAGAATTTCCTCCTTTTCAATTTCTTGGAATAGTTTAATAAAGAGGTGTTAGTTCCTCATAGGTGTGGTACAATTCAGCAGGGAAATCCATCAGGTCCTGCATATTTCTTCTTTGGAAGACTTTTAATTACTATATGGATTTCAGTGCCTATTATAGGGCTGTGTAGGATTTCAGTATTGTCCTGAGGCAATCTGGGGATATTGTATGTGTCTAGAAATTTATCCTTGTCTTCCAGATTATCTAATTTAGAGGAGTTTAGCTTTTCAATATATGCTCTTATAATTTGTTGAATTTCCGTGGGGTCAGTGGTTATCACTCCCTTTTCATTGGTGATTTTGTTGATTTGCCTTATTTCCCTCCTTCTTTTAGTGAGATTGGCTAGGGTGTCTGTCAATTTTATTCATTATTTTGAAGAACCAGCTCCTTGTTTTGTTGATTCTTTTTATTGTGTTTTGTTGTTGTTGTTGTTCTCAATTTCATTGATATCAGCTCTGATCTTGATTATTTCCTGCTTTCTGCTGGTTTTGGGATTAGATGTTCTTCCTTTTTTAGGGATTTGAGTGGAACATAAGCTTATTTGGGATCTCTCCTTATTTTTAATTTAGGCATTCAATGCTATAAATTTATCCCTTAAGAATGCTTTCATGCTGTCCTAAAGGTTTTAATATGTTGTGTCTTCATTCTCATTCTCTTCCAAGAATTTCTTGATTTCTGCTCTCATGTCTTCTTGGATCCATTCTTCATTTAATAGAGTATTAGTCAATCTCCATGTATATATGTATTTTCTGTTATAATTTTGGCTGTTATGTGCTAGGATCATGGCATCATGGTCTGATAGAATATATAGGATAATATCCACTTTTTAATACTTACTGAAATTTCTTTCGTGAGCTAGAATATGATCTATTTTGGAGAAGGATCCATGTGCTGCTGAGAAGAAGGTAAACAGCCAATTTGAGGTGGAATATTGTATAGATGTCTATTAAGTCCTTTTGATTTAGGGTGTTGTTTATGCTTGAGATGTCTTTACTGTTTATTTGCTTTGATGGTCTGCCTATTGGTGACAGAGGAGTATTAAAGTCTCCCAGTATTATCGTGTTGGGGTTCATAAATGGTGTTATGTCATGGAATATTTTTTCCACATAATTGGGAGTATTGGTATTTGGAGCATAGGTATTCACTATGATTATATCTTCCTGATATATTGTTCCCTTTACTAGGATATAGTTGCCTTCTTTATCTGTTCTGATTAAATTTAGGTTGAAATCTACTTTGTCATATACATATAAGTATTGCAACAAAAGCTTGCTTTCTTGGGCCATAAGCCTGGTATATTCTTTTTTCCATCCTTTCACCTCAATCTGTGGATTCTTTTAGCTGTAAGAAGGGTCTCCTCTCAGCAGCATATTGTTGGATTATGTTTTTGATTCAATCTGCTAATCTGTGTCTTTTGATTGGTGTGTTGAGACCATTCACATTTAGTGTGATTGTGGTTCAGAGTCATCATGTTTTATTAGTGAGTTCTGGGCTGTCTTGATTGCCTCTTTGATTGCATATTCTTTTATTGAATATGTATGGGTTTTCAGTATTGTTTGCTTGTTCTTCTAGCTGGAGTTTATTTTTGGGAATTCTTTTAGCTCCTTGTTCCTTTTAGTAATCAAATCATTGATAATTTTTTCTAGGTTTTTCATTCCGTTCCCTGTCTGTGACCTCCTTGGTAGGGATGTTGTAGGTTTGAGGTGAACTTTTCTAGTTTGCTTCCTCATTTTTGATGAACTTCTTCTGCATCTTTGAATTGAGGTTCCCTTTGGGGAACCAAGGCAGTTCTTAAGGTGCTTCTCCTTGCAGGTCAAAGGGTGAGGTCAGGCACCACCTCTCTTTCTTCTAGAAAGCTGCTTCTGCCTGGAGCTTCAATTTACTGCACCTTTTGGCTCCAGGATCCAGGACGCAGACCTGTAACCTGTGGGGGGTGCGGAGAGCCTGCTGGATTGTTGAAGTGCAGCAGCAGGGGTGCATCCTTGTGTCCTAGGGTCTCAGTGATGCAGGGCAGGCCAGAAGAGGCCTGCCTGCATGCCACAATAAGACCTGAGATTCTTGGTGGTGGGGATGGGCCCAATATATCTGGACCCAGCTGGTCTGTGCTGTAGTGGGCAGTTTCTGGCAGGTGTCCTCAGGATGGCCTTCTCCTGACCCAGGACCAGAGTCCTGGGCCCCACTGGAGACCTGTACCTCCAAATTAGGTGGATAGGGCAGCTCTGGGTGAGCTACACTGTATTAATAGTGAAAATTCTGAGACAGTCTAAATGTCCACCAACAAGGGAATTGATAAATTTTAGTACATGAATACAATGAAAATGAATAACTGTTATATGATGTTGAATTATGGCATGATTTATTTACATTTTTAAACATGCAAAAATTATACTTTATATTTTATTAGCATTAATATACATATGTACATATCCATACATATGTGTATATATATCAAAAAAGTATCAGAAATGATAAGAAAATTCAGCATGCAAAGATATCAAATAAACTTTAGAAGGAGCATACAGGAGTCTCAAGTATATCCACAATTCTATAATGACATTTCTTTTTGAATTCTTAAAATCATAAAAATAATAAATTAATATGAATTTAAAACAAACTGCAATGTGAATACTAATTAAAATTAATCTAATTAGGTAGTGCAAAAATCATAATTCACAACTAAGTAAATATACTGAACTCTTAGCTTTGCTACAATTGATCACTAAAGATTTTCAACAAACAAGTCATTTAACCCCTTTGGGCCTTATTTGCATCATCTGTATAATGAGGGAGTTGAACCAGATAATTTCCAAGGTCCATTATAACTATAAAATTCAACTCAAAACACTTTACAAAATTTGTGACAACAAAAGCATAAGCAATAATTTAAATTTTAAAATATAATTCAAAACTCAAGATGTGAACTTTTACTTGGATGTAATTCCATAACTTCCTACATTGTTTATAGCACTTACTGTTTCAAATGTCTTCTTGCTCCTTCATACCATCTACATTCACCTTCTATTGTGTACAAGTTGGTAGCAGAAAATCACCTTTCCTTCTGGTGTAGCAGCAACTGTTCCCAATTTGGACAGACCCATCTTCTGCTGTATTCAGGGATGTTTGCATAATCTCTTACTTTTTATAAAATATTTGAGTCCTAAGGATAATCTCTTATCCTTCAGTTCAAGAAAGAAATTGATTCTATCTGGCTGGAATAAAAACAATTATTGGAAGGATTCTAGGTACCTCTTGGAAGCAAAGGAAGATACAGGTTAGGAAGGTAAGGTTTAAGGATTTCTGCATTAAAGTGCTATTGGTCTTCTCCCAAGAGCTCTGCCATTTGCAAAACTCAGTCCCAATATCTTCATTGTTCTGGTCATTCTTTACCAATTCTGTAATCATTAGGATGCACATTTAGTCCAACTTGGATCAAATATCTTCTTTTAGTTCTATTGGCTATATGTATGGAGCTATTGATTACAGACAAAAATAATTGGGCATCTATCCCTGAGTCTAAGTTCAATTTCCAGAAAGCAATGATTGGAAGCAAGAAGGCAACACCGAAAGAAATTTTCTATTGGCAACCTATATACCAGATTCTTGGGTCACGTTAGGAGAATGTGTCTGCCTGCTTTTCATTAAAGTTTAGAGAGTTTCACCCTCAGAATCAGCAAATAGGATGCATTTTGAAAATATTTCTAAGTATTTCTCTTATTTTTGACATCTTGAAGATGGATTGAACTCATTAATATTTATGTATTAATACTGAGCCACAAATTGGAGCATTTTCTCCCATTGGTCTCATAACCCGCTGGCAACTTTCAAGGTCTTAAAATATTTCTTCTAATCTACTTTTAAAGATTACAATAAACTTTTTTTTATTTTCTAGTCTAACTAATCAAAGAAAAAAGTGCAGAGAAATAAAACGTTTGATTTATGATATTTGGAAGATATAAAATAAACTTTTTCTACATGTCTGTTTTTAAGACTCAACATAAAAACCATAGCAACCAAATTCAATGTTTACATGCCATTGAAAATTCTCACTCTTAGATAATGAATTTGACAATTTTCCTAGGGACCCATGTCTGTAATACATGGCACCATCCATGCAGCCATATAACCCACTTAGTTTGCTATAAAGCTCATTGTATGTGCATTTATGATTGTACAACAACACAACTCCTCAATAAAATTGTTTTCCTTCTTTTTTCTCAAAGAGAGAGGGATAGTGAGAGAGAAAAAAAAGAGAGAATTAATTTTTTTTATGTAGTTTTTCATGCGGTCATTTTTCTGACACTTCGTTGGACAAATGGTGCTGGGGTTTGAACCTGCTTCCTTGAGGCATGCCAGGCAAGCACCATAACTGCTGAGCCACCACTCCAGCCCCTCAAAAAAAATTTTTTTTAATAAAATAAAAATAAAACACAAGCACACCATTGTAGTCCTAGTGGGAGGGCAAAACACTTAGGAAAAAAAATTCATTGGTGTTCCTGGAAATTTTACACTCATGCAAATTATTCACTTTAAGATTCAAATTTTTCTTTTTAGTTGGATGGAGAAAAAAGCAAAGACAGGCACAGACTCCTGTTGAAATTATTTCAACTCATCACTCTGTATATTGACTCTGAATTTCCACTGAATACACACACCTGTGTTTTCCAAGGGGATGTTTCTCTAGGCCTTTTGAAAATAGCAGGGTTTCCTCTTGATGTTAATTTATCTGGACAAGGATTCATATTCACAATATTTTATATCACTCCATTCTTGTGCTTCAAAGTGTAAACTTGTTAGGACTACAAACTCTTTTCATTATTTAATATTTCTCAGTATCTTGGGCTCTATAATAATGCTTTAAAATAGATTTCTAAGAAGTAATTCTCAATGAGTAATTTGTCCATTTATTTTACTCACAAGCAGCATTGATGCAAACCTCTTTTGTGGTAATAGAATAGGAATAAGATAATGTAGTATGTACATGTATGCCATTAAAAATGTTTTTAAAGTCATCTAATTTTCATTTAATGTTTTAAAATTTTGGTACAGGTTACCACGTAGTTGAGCTGAAATATAAAAATAGACAAAAAACTGAGTGGAAATTTAGATTTATTATAGAAAGGATAAAAACTTGAATATCTATGCTTATTTCCAACTCTCTTGGAAAACAAATACTTCACTGTTGTATGTTGTGTGACTGGATCTGTCACTTGCTAACTCAACTAGCACCTGAAGAGCTATCAAGAGATGATGGTGCAGGCTGGAGTGGTGGCTCGGTGGTTATGGCACTTGCCTGGCATGCACAAGTACATGGGTTCAAACCCCAGCACCCACATACACAACTGTCAGTGCAACGAAAGCCATGTGAAAACCTCAATTTAAAAAACTGATTCTCTCTCTCTCTGTAGTGAGAAAGAGAGAGAGAGAGATGATGATCGTGGTGTGAGGCCTGATTCTATCCAAAAAGGTGAATTTAAAAGTTCAAGACATTTTTCCATGTCTGATAAAGACCCTGCAGAATGAGGACTAGTGTCACATTCTGATAACCATTTCAATTCCCATTTTCTTTGATACTGGTATCACTGTTGTAACAGGTTCTGGCACAGAATTTTCTATACAAAACTTTTGGCATTTAGTGACATTTAATTTAGTACTTCATTTTAAATATTAAAGATATACCAACAGGGTCTACTTCATGAGAGAAGGTGAGCAGTCTAGTCCAATGAGCATTTATATAGATGGAAAGAAGAAGAAAGCCTCAAGAGTTTAATGAGCTACTTCTGTGCTAGACACTGGGTAGTAATGAAAACGAGCACAGCCTTTACTCTTGAGTAAACAATTTATGAGCAAGGGTGTAGGCACACTGCACAGTATGAGAGAACTGTCCGTTCCGACTGCTTTCACTCCAGATAGCACCTGCAAATGCTAAGGCCACCATCACTTCAGACCAAGCAGCTACAAATTTAAGGATCCTGACAATCATCCCATCCTCGGGTTTGTTAAAATGACTTGCTGAAAACTACTGTACTCGCTGTCACATTT
Source organism: Aplodontia rufa (assembly GCA_004027875.1). Classification (NCBI taxonomy): domain Eukaryota; kingdom Metazoa; phylum Chordata; class Mammalia; order Rodentia; family Aplodontiidae; genus Aplodontia; species Aplodontia rufa. The sequence continues at coordinate 14,287 of PVKS010022664.1, forward strand.
ACTATAGACAAAGGCACAAATTAGAAGGAACCTAGAGAAGAAATGCACAGGATGAAATCTGGGAGGTTTCTGTCAGTGGAGGTGCTGGTGATCTGCTCCCTGCAGAGGCATGGACTGTCTTATTTTCCCTGTATCAAAATGTGACAGTGCCCTCACAGCACTGCCAGTCTGAGAAGACCACCAAGTCTTTAGATGGAAAGGCTTTAGAGTGAGCCTTAAGGAAAGCTCAAAGCTCAATCACATAATGTCTGTCACTGATCTTTACCAGATCTTCCCTAATGTGTGGACTAATAAGCTACTCTCCAGTTCCTCCAGAGTTCAGAACTGATAGGGCAAGTCCCAAAGCCCCCTGGTAAATAAAGACACTCCCATCAAGCAGGACATTCCAGAAACCCAGGGCTCACCCTCCAGTAACCAAAGGCAAAGGCCAGAACTCTCTAGGTAAGGAAATTCTTTGGAAAACAATTACTATGTCAGGTTGAACCATAGGAAATGGCCAACATTCAACCATTTTTGATATATAAAAGTGACAATTTCACATGGTGCAAGTAATAGGAGGAAAATAGTTCAGTTAGCAATATTTAGTATGCACAAACTACAAAAAAATTTTGACAATTTATCATAATAACTGAGGTAATATAGATAAACAGGCTGTCTTGCCTTTGTAGTGCAGATAATTTATTTAGTGAAGGGTTTAAGAAATGTTCATTCAACAAATAGTATGAAATATCAAGTATGTGCTACTATCCCCTGTTCTAGGTAATGAAAATACAGTATTAAACAACACTAAATAGAACTTTTAATGTGTTGAAGTTAGAAGGGGAAGGTATTCAAAGAGAAAACAAACAAATATGGCAATTTATGACAGGTGTAAGTTCTATAAAGAAGATTATATAGGATAATGTGATAGTTATGGGTAAGTGGTTATTTAGGCACGATGGCTAGCACAGGCCTTTCTGGGAAAAACCCTTAGAACTAAAGTATAAATGATGAGCAGGCATTGGCTTTGGAAAGACCTAGAAGCTGAGCCTTACAGACAATGGGGATAACTAATAAATGGGAAAGGCTAGGTCTTCTGAAGAATTTGAAGTCTGTATGTGACTGGAGCATACAGTGAAAGGGGACAAGTGTATAACACAAGGTCAGAGAGGCAAGAAGGAGCCACATCATGGGAGGTTTTATGCACAGTAGTTATGGAATTTTATTCCAAATACAATGGAAGTGATGATTGTGTATAAATTTTTAAGTTTCATAATTCTTAAACTAATAATAATATCAAAATCAAAATATCAGGGATGCATACTGTAGGTGAAGTTACCAAAAATATTAGTGATACTATAAGAAGAAAAACAGGTACTCCCTCCTAGCTCCATCAAAATAAATTTTCAGGAGTGCATTTTCACAAGATCTTGAAGGAGGGCACATCTGTTTATTCCATGGACAAGTGAGGGGCTGATGGAATTACATTCCAGGTGAAAAAATAGCCATGCATGAAAGCCTGAAGCACCATAGTCAAGAACCTGGTCAAAAACAAACCATTCAGCTGAACCAGGAGATAGAAAAATAAGGATGTAGGCAGAGTGGAACAAAAGGAAGTACTTTTTAACTAAGTCAAAAAGGATGCTATATATCATGCTTTCAAAGGGCTTGACTTTTATCTATTAAAAAAGTGGAAGGTTTATTCAGATTTTAAATGAAAAATACTGTAAGCAGAAATGTGCTTTAGGTAGAGAGTGGAAGCACCATTTCACATACATTAAAATGGATGAAACTCCCAGACTTGGCTTGCTAGCATTGGAAATCCAACCCAGTATGTGGGAAGAAGACCCAACGGTATAATTATCTTCAAGAATGGCTGAATCCAGGAGCCCAAAGAATGCAGCTGCCCATACAGTGCCCTTGATTTCCTGTGAGCTCTGCCTCTCTCCAAAAGAAAAAATGGCCACCAGCAGTTCCAGGGTTATGGAACTCATAGCTCAGGACCTCAGAGAGACACCTTCTCTTTATATAATATATATATATAAACTTAATATATAAGTTTCTCTATATAATATATATATTCTCTGTATATATATTTAAAACTATATATATATATATGTATTAAAAACTTAAAGAAAACAATAATAGGAGGATGGCTACTAAAAGTTATTGCATGCTTAAATGACTTCCCTGCTTTATTTCTATGCTTTATTGCACATGCCAGAATGTGCTCTAAGAACTTTACATGTATCATAGTTCGTTACTCCAAGAACACTGTGAAGCAATAATACTGTCAATCCCACTTTTCAGATTGTAAAATAGAAATGTAAAATAATTTGCACACAATCATTTATTTGCTAGCTGGTGGGACCAGTTTTCAAAACATGGTGGATAGACTCCTGTAGCAGTATTCTGATTTTAACATTTTCCTTACAAAGAATTGTTATGGTTTGAATCTGGAATGTCCTCCAAAGTTTCATGTATTTAGAGCAATGTTCAGAGATGGGATATTTGGGAGGTAATGGGATCATGAGGGCCCTGATCTCAGCAATGGGTTAATCCCTTGGTGGGTTGGTACCTGACAGCATTATTTGGAGGTGGTGAAAGTTGCAGGAGGTGAGGCCTAGTAGGAGGAAGTAAGTCACTAAGAGTGTGATCTGGGAGGATGATTCCTGTCCCTGGACATCCTGAGCTTGATTCTCCCCTACACAGACACACCCGCCCCAACTCCAATATCTGTTTTCCAGCTGCCAGGAGGTAAACAGCTCTGCTGTGCCACACTCTTCCCCCATGAGCTTTGCCTCACCTCAGGACCTTAGCAATAGAGTCAGCTGACCATTAACAGATACCTCTGAAACTGTGAGCCAAAACAAGTCTTTCCTCTTCTAAGTTGATTTTCAAAGGTATTTTTTCACAGCAACAAAAAAACTAAAACATGAATTTTGACCATAATTAAACTAGTAAAACTACTATAATGACTGCCCATAATATTCCTAACTTAACTCCACTTAACCCAACCTGTGTTATTTAACGAATATGCCCAGACATCAGATCATTTGTATTTGGTCAATAAATAGGTCAGTATCTCCTTTTAACAAGACCACACAATACACCCTCACCCTAAAAAAGTAAACAATAATTATCATCAAACAACCAGTCCATGTTTACACATTCAATTGTCTTGTGAATTTCAGAAATCATTTTTACATTATATGAATGCAAAGGAAAAATCCACACAGGGGGAAACTACAGGATAACCAGTTTTAAATAAAAACAAAACTTTAAAGTTTAAAAGGAAAATAATGGTAGAAGAAATATGGATTCTAAGAAACTAAAAACATAGACAAAATAATCTATGTTTGAATTTAGATTCTAAACACTGAAAATGTTTTAAAATTCTTTATTGTGCATTAGAAATGAACAAATTACTTTGTCTTAAAACCACTTGGGAGAGTTCCCTTCTGTGAAGTTAGGCCTCCAACAGAATTTTTAAGGATTGCTTCTTTATTTTGTTTTGTTTTATAAATATGTAAAATATTACAAAGGTCAAAAGTCAAGTTTATAAGTCTTACTCAAAAAGTCTGGCTCCTGTTTCTATTCATTTTACCTTATTTTCTCCCTGACTTTTAAGTAACTTTTCTTAAATTTGATGACTTCCTCTCCATTGTACATAACAAGGAAACCAATATACCAATCCTTTCTCTGATAAATGATAAAATGTTTTGCACATTTTTCTCCATATTGCTCTCTTCCATTTAAGGTATCCTAAAGATATCCCTCATTCCTTTTAAGAGTTGCATAGGTCTACATAGTGTGGATGTACCATAATTAATTTCACTAATTCCCTACTGAGGGACTTTTGGGTTATTTATAGTCTGTCTTACTCAAATAGTCCTCCAGTAAAAGCCTTGTCTATATATCTTTTTGTCTTTTTTCTTTTTCTTTTTTTTTTCCCAATAGGATAAATTACTAGAAGACATTACTAAGTTAAAATGAGGTCATATGGGTGGACTCTAATCCAGCATTTTTGGTGAACTTATAAGAAAAAGGCAACTAAGACACACATAAAGGCAGGTGTGATGGCATGTGCCTAATCTTAGCGTCTCAGTTGACTAAGGTAGGAAGATCATAAGTTTAAAGCCAGTCTTAGCAACTTAGCAACACCCTGTCTCAAAAAAATAATTGTAGCTCAGTAGTAGAGCACCCATGGGTTTAACCCCCCAGAAGAAAACATTAATACTTGCAGGGGGACATCGTGTAGAAACACTGGAAATAACCATCACAAACCAATGGCAGAGGCTCCCAGAAGAAGCCTACCCTGCTGAAACTTTGATCTTGAACTTCTAGCCTATAGACTGAGGAGAAATAACTACTGATCTATTGTGTGAGACTCCTAGCTGTGGGTTCTTTTTTTTTTTTTAAGAGAGAAGGACAGTGAGAAAGCGAGAGAGACAGAGAGAATCGATCTTTATTTAGTTTTTCCCATGGCTTTCGTTGCTCTTAGTTGTGTACGTGGTTGCTGGCGTTTGAACCCGTGTACTTGCGCATGCCAGGCAACCGCCATAATCGTTGAGCCACCACTCCAGCCCTAGGCTGTGGGTTTTTATGGTAGCCCTAGCAAATTAATATACCCCATAGAGTTTTGAAGGGTGAATTTTTTTCTTTGCATAGTCACTGTAATTAGCCATTTCTGTCTTAGACATTTACCTGCTTTACCTCTGAGATCACATTTCACGTAAAACACGGACACCCTGTTTACTTGCAGTGAAACCAGAGTTTCTGTTGGCCCACGGGGCCTGTGTAAGCTGCAGATGTCTGCAGTGGAGAAAAGCCATTTTAGTGTTAGCAACTAATCACAGCAGGTTGTGCCTACTGCCATCAACTCTGAGGGTCACTGTTGGCAAAGCCCAATTCTTCTCCACTACCATTAAGTGGCATATTGCAGCTCTCAGTGTTGCAGCTCTAAATGGTGGGCTATGGCCCCCAGTGTGGCAACAGACCTCAGCAGCTCACTGCCATCTTCATTTTGGGTTCTTGTCTAGCAAAGGATGAATTTCCAGGACAACAGAAGGCGAGAGTGAAAGGAGTAGGATTTATTTAAGTATGAGGAATGGAAATTGAGCTCTTTCAGGAGTAAGAGGGACCCCCAACAGGAGTTGGCACCTGAGTGTGCTAGTCCAGGGGTTTATCCAGTACTAAGTTCAAAACTATTGGTCCAAATTTATGCTAATCAGGGCTTGGAAAAGTGCTACCACTGATGGCTAAAATTTATGCTAATCAGGGCTTGGAAAAGTGCTACCACTGATGGTTAAAATTTATGCTAATCAGGTTTTAGAAAAGTACTAGTTATTGGTTAACTCTTGAGTCTGAACTTCAGATCTGCCCCACTTACGTTTTCTTGCTGTTCATGAGGAAGCAGGAAGTTCAAGATGTTTGCTTGTTGATGCTCAGCGGTTCTGGGCCATTCCACTGTGTGGAACAGGTATCAGTACTTGGCCTGGGCCAGGATGCCACAGTTCACTGCACCCTGGGTTGCCTCTGCATGGCAGCTCCACTTAGCTCTACTCAGCTCCAGCCTGCCCAGGCTACTGCTCCATAATTCTGAGACAAGGAATTGGCTTCATTAGGAGTAGTTTTGGTGCCCCTGTGACGATCAGGGGACCCACCTTTGCATTTCACTGTGGTTTTGGGCAACATCTCTTTAAAGGTGATGATGATGTTTTCATTTTTCTTCCTAGATGACTATTTATTAGTTCTTTTTAGTTATGCTTGTATTAGGGTTCCTTGTATTACACAAGGATGGAATATAATTTGCTCCAATTCAGTCCTCTTACTTTCCCTTTTTGTCCTCTCATCCCTCCCACTATTCCCCTATTCTCTTTTATCTACTGATCCATCTTCTATTTATTTATATTTTCAAATTAGTGCATTATGGATATATTTAAAGGTGAGATTCACTGTTTATATTTATATATGTACATGGAAAATTATGTTAGATTCGTTCCACTGTTCCTTCATTTTCCCATCCCTCCTCCCGCCCCCTTAGTTCCCTTCCTCTATTCTGCTGATCTCTCTTCTATTCCTAGATCACTATTCTTTAGGGCAAACTGGAAGACTATGCAACTGAAGCAGTGAAATATGTTGAACTGATCTTTACAAGTCATGCCTCCAAAGATTTAGAATGAAGCTAGAATGCCAATACTGCGGTATTTCTTAGAAATACTTTTGCCATTAGGTGTTGTCAAGTATAGAGCTCTTCGCTTTTTAAAAATTTTAACATTTTAATATGAATTAATTTCTAAATTACTTTTAAAAATTAAAACAATATTCCCAGTTATGAAAAAAATTTAAATGTCAATGGTATTATATACACAAAGCACAGAATTCAAAAATTATATTACACAAGGATTACGCAGAGAAAAAGTATCTATCTACTCATGCTCTACCCAGTTTCCAACTGTTTGCTTTTTAACGAGCACTGAAAAGTTAAGTGCAGACTGCCTGGAGCAATAGGCTACATTTTCATCTTGCTTCTTAACAAATATATTTGTTATTGGGTTTTTAGTAATAACTTATGCTTTTTAAAAAAAAAACTCCTTTTTGGGGTAAAAACATTAAATCATTGATAAATGGAGTTATAAAAGAGAGTCAAAGATTATGTTTTAGGATTAGGCTCAAATGGATAAAGTACTTTTATAAAAATGTTATATTGCCCAAGGAATGATTGTCCAAGGAAAATGTATGCTTCTGAGACATGAATCTGCCATATGTTGTAACTTTTATAGGTCCTATCAGTGGTTTGTATAACAAACCACTCCAAGGCTTTGCAGTTTAAAAATCAACAATTTCATATTATTGCAATTCTGTGGGTCAGTAACCTGGGTTAGGACAGGCTGGACTTAGCTGAGCATCTCCTATGCCCCTTGTATGGCTGCCATTATTGTGTTTCAGCTAAGGCTGGCTGGTGTAAAGTATCCTGGTTCACTTGTCTGAGAGTTGGTTCTGGCTGTCAGAGGGATCACCTGTCTCCATCACAAGGCAACAGCATTTGAAAAGGAAAAAGCATTTTTCCAGTCTCTGTTTGCATCACATTTATTGAGTCTCATTGGTGAAATCACATCACATGGCAAGTCCAAAGTCCATGTGGGAAGGGACTACCCATAGGAATGAACGCAGAGAAGTGTGATTTGTAGGAGGCCATTACTGTAGCAATCTACCACAGAGGTATTAAGCTCAAAGGGAGCAAAGTGCCTTCAGGATAGAGTGCTATAATTTCTGGATGGGATGATTAAGGTTAACCAAAAAAAAAAAAGACAACATGCTGAAGCAGTGATATTCTATATATTTCCTATGCAATCTACATGAAAAGCCCTGAGAATGTGACAGCATCTTACAGCAAGCAATCAAGGAGAGAGATATTTGTTCAAAGAGAGGAAAATAATAGCCATCAGAGTAGCATAAAGATGTCCAAATATTAGAAAAGACTCTTCCATCCAGGCATCGAGAATAAAGTGTATTTTTACAACTACATTTCCATCCCTAAGTCTAATTCTTCTTCTGGGAAAATAGCAATCAATATCCGAGAAGAGTGATATAGAGCAATTATACAAGAGTGCTACATTTCTAGCTGTACTGATGATGCATAATTGCATATATTACTAGCAAGAACATTAAAAACATAGTCAGTTCAAATGTAATGTGGTTTCCTGGATTGGATCCCAAAGTAGAAACTCATCTCTCAAAGGCTCAAATGAATCTCTACATTTAATCAAAATGCTCTAAAATACTCAGATTCCCTGATTAATTAGTGGTAAAACTAGTAATAGTTGGATATAGTCTGCAGTTTAGTTACTGGTATTATACAAAGGTTAATCTCTCAGTTTTGATAAACCTACTGCTGTTATGTAAGATATCAGCATTTGGGAAGTTGAGTGAAAGGTATGTAGAAACTTTTTCTACTGTCTGCACTCTTCTGTATGTTTAACACTATTTTGAAATTAAAAATTTTAAAATACATATGTTCAGTAGGTAAACTAAGTAGCATGGGTGTGTGGGTTTGCGTGTGGTGGTATACATCCAAGTATATCTGAACTAGCAGAACCAGAAGCAATTGCAGACCTTAGGACTATTGCATAATTAACACATCAACCTTTGGAAGTCACCAGCCAAGGATGAACAGGGCAGGATACAAATCATACTGCAGCATCAGAAAGGAAGGAACTGTGGACTGAAGTCTGGAGTCATTTACCATAAAGACACATAATTAAGATAATTAAGCAGGATGTGGTTATTTGGGAGTTTAAGGCAAGATGTGCACAAATTCGAGGCCAGTCTTCACAAATTAGTGAGACCCTGTCTCAAAATAAAGAATAAAAAAGGCTGGAGATGTAGCTCAGTGGTAGAGTACCCCAAGATTCAATTCTCAGTATCAATGATAATAATAATGTATCTAAAGAAGAGGAGGAGAAAAAGGATACATAACAAAATATAGACAACCTTCTAAACATTCCTATCTACAACTTTCACCAATATCCTAAAAATAGGAATGATTAGCTAACAATCAACCAATAAACGTAAGCAACTGTTAAGGAACAGGATATATTTCAGTGCTGGTGTGGAATATCTTTCACACAGCAGAAGTCCTGATTATGTCATGCAGCACGGAAAGGCTCAAATGGATCTCTACTTCTAATCAAATAGAATAATTTCTTTATTCCTATGCGGCCATCAAATCCCACTTTTTCTCTCTTTCTACCATGTCCTATACAAAGTAAATTTTTGAATGCCTGGCTTAAAAAGAATGTATTCTATAAGTCATGACATTTTGATAGAGAATGTTTTCAGTTAAATCAATGAACCAAGCTCACCATTATGTGTCTTCACATTCATATTGAAGAAGGCTGAGTAGAATTAGAAGCCATTTATTGATCATATAAGAGAGAAATAATATCATAAGAGACATTGCAATGCTATTAATCAACAGCACCATTCATAAGACCTTCAGTAATCAAAGCTCAAAGCAAACAAGGGGATATAGCAAGTCATGTGCAGTGCAGTTTGATTTGGGGGTTAACATGGGGCATTATCTGGGTCATCCACAAAGCACAGCATTTCTCTTCAGGACTCAAACTGAAAAGGTGTCTGCACAAGGCTTATTTGACCTACTGATGAGGATATCACAGTGTGAGTGGAATGTAATTCACAAAAGGAGAAGGAAGCAAGAAGCCTGTACATGCTTATTCTCATCATAGAGGAATACTTAGAAGTATATAAGATGGGCAGTGGAAAATGGCAGACTATAGCACTTTCCTTGACCTCAAAGGAAGAAATGCTAGGAAAGCTACTTTCCTTTAAGGTATGTGTATTGGAAAAGATTTGCTGAACACAGTGCAGGTCAGTGGGAGACCAGTGGCACAGAGACTTGGGTGTAGCAAGTGGAAGAGAGGAACTAATTCAGACCCAGCCAGGCTACAGGCATCCTTGCCCCTCAATCATACAGCAGCGGGCAAGACGCTGATTGACTTCAGTCTGATTCCTTCAGCCACACAGAGACCATCTGCACCTAGAAAAGCCCTATTGGGCTGAAAGCAGGTCCTCTAGGCATCTCTGCTGCAGAGGAGGGGTCAGACGCCCCCTCTCACCTATGAGAAGGTCAGAATGTAGCAATTTTGGACAGGCAGGTAAATGAAGCTGGGAATCTAAGGCAGATATCCCCACAATCCTGCCAGGATCCTACACTTTGCTGTGAATGGGCAGAGTGTAAACAGGTGCTCTGCTCTATGCTTAAACTGGGACAACTCTGTGGCATCTTTGGTCTGGAGGAGAGAACTATGTCTCCACCCCCTCCAGCCCTAAGTGGCACAGGCTGCTGCCATTTTGAGCATACAGGACCCTCATTATCATCTCCCCAATCCCCCTACAACTCCAGGGAAAATTCAGCCTGAAAGGAGAGGAGATCCTGGAGCCAGTGCAGCCCTCAGGACAGTTAAACTAGAGATAACTGGATGGGGCAGTGAAAAGTTGCCTGAAGGCAAACCCTTCCCCCACCCCTCCCAAGTTGCAAGCTGCTAGACTCTGGGACAGCATTCCAAGAGAACTGGTTGGACTTTACTGATGATCAACAGGGCTGCTTCAAGTCCATACATCAGAGTTTGAAATCTTTTTTTTTCTTTTATGTGTAGGTGTTTGTTTGTAGTAAATGTTGTTTCTGTGGACCAGTTTCCTCTTTCTACTTATTTCTTACCTTTCTCTTGAACACTTGCTTTAATGTAAATATTAGTACTCATCACACCTCCTGAAACCAGGGCTGCAAAGCCCCCTAGTAGTCCACTTCTCTGTTACCCACATCTTTCCTATTCTCCAGCAATAGCCAGATCCAATTCTTTTAACACTCACCCCCCCACACACACACCAACATCATTCTCCCAGTCTTTCCTTCTGTGTGTGTCTCTCTCTCCTTTATGTCTTCTTCTTTTTTCTTTTGTTATTTGATTTTTATTTTTTATTTTTGGTAATCAGAATGTTCTTACAGTATATCCATACTCTCTCTGCTTTCTGCTCTGGTTTTATAATCACAAGACAGTCTACCCTTCTAACTCAGTTCTTTACTCTCAGATGTTGGTAAGCTTAATGTCAACTTGTTCCATCTGGAAATAATTGGTAATCAATATCATTCCATAGGTGATAATTAATAGTGCATCAACTACAAAAAGGAACAGATTAACTAGTTCAACGCTATTTATTGGATACTTTAACTGACCATATTGTCTATTCATCCTTATTAGGGGCTTTAATGGCAAACCAAGGTGAAAGCCAAATTTGATAATGCTTGATTGTTTGTAATTCAGTGATAGTTTGATGGTTAATAGTGTTATAATCAAAGATAGTTACTAATCCAGCCATTCCACTCATAGGTGGTAATTACCATGGTAACAATTTCAGAAGGAACAAAGTAACTAGATTAAGGCTATTTATTGTACCCATTAGCTGTTCATATTGTCTCTTTTGCCTTACTTTGTGAGGTATTTTAAATAGCAATGGCCAATAATTAACCATAGAATGGGGAGCCTGCTGTTAATCTCAACTTCCCAAATTGCACCCAGCCCAAGTTATCAAAGAGATAAAAACAACTTGCCAACATCCCCAAAGTAAAATAATGAAAGAGGGCTCACAGGCCCCACTCCCTGGCCCTGAAAATGAAGAAAAAGGGAAGCGATTCTCCTTCTCAAATCCACAACTTCCACCCAAGGAGTCCACAGATAGAGTCCTAGATGAAAACCTAGAAAAAAAGAATCAAGAATCTGATCATTAAATCAATCAAAGAATTTTAAAAAAGACTTGCAGAAGGAAATAAGGCAGCAATGTCAGGAGCTAAGAGACCACTTTGATAGAGAGCTAGGAGTTCTGAAAAGAGATGTAGCGGAGCTCTTAGAATTGAAAAACACAGTCAAGCAAATTAAAAGCTCAATGGAAGATATTAATATCAGAATAAACTCAGTAGAAAATAGAACTTCAACTCTCAAAGAACCAACAGCTGATAATGAAGATGGGCTGAGTAATCTTGAATGCAAGGAGGATAGACAAGAGAAAAACTTACTGAGCATGATCAGAACTTCCAAGAAGTATGGGACATGATCAGAAGAAATGACATGAGAGTAATTGGGACAGCGAAGAACACAGAAGAACAAACAAACAGCATTAAAAATTTTCTCAATGAGATAGCTAAGAAAATTTCCCACATATCAGAATTGATCCAGAAATTCAAATTCAAGACAACTATAGGACAACAAACAGACCTAACCAAATGAGAAATTCACCAAGATACATCATTATACAAAATGAATAGCAGAGAAATCAAGGAAAGAATTTTGAAGGCAGTAAGAGAAAAACACAAAATCACATTCAGAGGCAAATCAGTAAGGATTACCATGGATTTCTAAGCTCAGACAATAAAGTCAGGAGAGTATGAAATGATACTTTTCAAATATAGAAAGAAAATAATTTCCAGCAATAGATACTATACTCTGAAAAACTCAGTTTGAAATTTGATGGGGAAATGAAATGCTTCCATGATAAGAACAAACTAGCAACGTACATAAATACAAAACCAGCTCAACAGAGAATACTCAAAGACAAACTTCAAACAGAAACAACAACTATCAACAAGCTAACTCCCAAAGCCCATATACAGAGTTAAATCAATAAAAACATAACTCTCTAAAAGATATCCAAGATGATGCAAAATCCAGCAAAAGTCACCATGCCAGGGACCCAGAATCACATATCTATTCTAACACTGAACATGAATGGACTCAATGACCCAATCAAAAAAAATCAGATTAGCTGAATGGATCAAAAAATAAAATCCAACAATATGCTGCTTACAGGAGACACACCTCAAAGCCAAAAAAGACACAGATTGAAGGTGAAAGGTTGGCATAATACCTATCAGGCATATGGCCCAAGAAAGAAAGCTGGTGTTGCAATCCTTTTATCTGACAAAGTTAATTTCGACCAAAAATTGGTCAAAAGTAATAAAGAAGTTCACTACACCATAGTAAAAGGAACACTACTTCAAGAAGATATAATAATAGTTAACATTTATTCCCCCAATTATAACCCTTCCAAATATTGGAAAAAATACTCAAGGACACTAAAGCACTTATCAACTTCAACACAATAATCCTGGGGGACTTTAATACACCATTATCAACAATAGATCATCAAAGCAAAAAATCAATAAAGGTATCTCTAACCTAAACAACTCCATAAATCAATTGGACTTAACAGACATTTACAGAATATTCCATCCCAAATCAGCTGAGTATACCTTCTTTTCAGCAGCACATGGATCCTGCTCCAAAATACATCATATCCTAGTACCCAAAGGAAATCTTATCAAATAAAAAAAATTGATATAATCCCATGTGTCCTGTCAGTCCACAACAGTACGATGTTAGCAATTGACAGCAAGAAAATAACAGAATGTACATAAAAACTTGGAGTTTGAATAAAATCCTCTTATATGAAGAATGGATCAAAGATGAAATGAGAACAGATATCAACAATTTCTTGGAAACAAATGAAAATGATGACACAACTTATTGAAATCTCTGGAACAGTGTGAAAGCATTATTAAGATGTAAATTCATAGCACTGAGTGCCTTAAACAAAAATCAGGAGAGGGGCTGGAGCAGTTGCTCAGTGGTTATAGCACTTGCCTGGCATGCAAAAGGATGTAGGTTCCAACCCCAGCATCACATACACAGCTAAGTGCTGGAGCAACAAAGCCACATGAAAAACTAAATAAAATTGGTTCTCTTTTCTCTCTCTCTCTCTCTCTCTCTCTCTTTCTCTCTCTCTCTCTGTCTCACACACACACACACACACACACACACACACACACACACACACACTTTCTCTCCCTCAAAATCAAAATCAAGAGAAACTTTATGATCCAACTCAAATCCCTATAAAAAGAGGAACAATCCAATCCCAAATCCAACAAAAGACAGGAAATAACCAAGATCAGAGCTGAAATCAATGAAACTGAGAAAAAAAAATACAAAGAATCAACAAAATAAAGAGTTGACTCCTTGCAAAAATAAGTAAAATTGAAGTTTGTTCTTTGAAAAAATAAATTAAATTGACAGACTCCTAGCCAACCTCACCAAAATGAAGAATGAAGGGAAGCAAATCAACAAAATCAAAGACAAAAATGGAGATATCACCACTGACTCAACCAAAATCCAGAGGATTATCAGAACTTATTTTGAAAAAAATATACTCTTCCAAGTTTGTTAATCTGGAAGACATGGACAAATACCTATCCACATAAAACATTCCCAAATTTACACAGGAGGTAATTGAAAATTTAAACAAACTGATCTCAGGTAGCAAAATTGAAAGAGCAATCAAATGCCTTCCAAAAAAGAAAATTCCATGACCTGATAGAGTCTCAGCAGAGTTCTACCAGACCTTTACAGAAAAATTAACACCTCTCTTTACTAAGCTCTTCCATGAAATTGAAAGGACAAAACCCTCCCAAATACTTTTTATGAGGCAAATATAATGCTGATTTCAAAACCCAACAAAGACATATCAAGAAAAGAAAACTACAGACCAATACCTTGATGAACACAGACACAAAAATCCTTAATAAAAGTTTAGCAAACTGCATCCAAAAACACATCAAAAAGATAATACATCATGATCAAATGGTCTTCATTGCAGGAATGCAGGGCTGGTTCAACATACACAAATTATAAATGTGATTCACCACTTAAACATAATTAAATACAAAAACCATAAGATCATCTCAATTAATGCAGAAAAGACCTTTGATAAAATTCAATAGCATTCATGCTCAAAATTCTGGAGAACATAGAGTTTAAAGGAACATACTTTAATTTTGTAAGAACCATTTATGTCAAACCCGTAGCCAACATCATAAATAATGGAAAAAGACTAAAACCATTCCCACTAAATTTGGGTATAAGACAAGGCTGTGCACTCTCATCACTCTTATTCAATATAGTCCTTAAAACCCTAACCAGAGCTATCAGAAAAGAGAATGAAATCAAAGGAATTTGAATAGGAAAAGGGGAAGTCAAGCTATCTCTATTTGCCAATGATATGATCCTATACCTAGCAGACCCAAAAAACTCTATCAGAAGACTCCTAGAACTTATAAATGAATTTAGGAAAGTAGCTGATTACAAGATCAACACTCATAAATCAATAACTTTCCTATACTCCAGCAGCAATTCTGCCAAAGAAGAAATTAGGAAATCCGTCCCATTCACAACCTCAAAAAGGATAATATACTTGGACATTAATCTAACAAATGATATAAAAGACCTCTACAATGAAAATGATCAAACATTAAAAAAAAAGAAACTGTAGAAGACCTGAGAAGATGGAAAAATATTCCATACTCTTTTTTATATTAAATGGATATAGAGATACAATTGAAGGGGAAACTATCAAACATTCAAGAACCAATATATATATACTTAGTTATCCAGGGCTAATGTCAAATCATGGATTTCCAGCTTGGGTTCCCCCTGTTGCTGTTTCCCCCAGAAGAACTCCTGAGTTAAAAGGTATCTCGTGGAGGGCAGAGATGATTCCCCCATATTCCCACCCTCCAGTCTCCTAGGGTTTCTTCCTACACTCTCCCCCCGTCCCCTTCTCTACGCCTTCAAGTGTCCTAGGGCGTCATCTCCCTGTTGCATTGAAAATCATACAATTTGAAGTTATTATTAGCTTAGCAGTCTAACATACTGCTTCCCCATGTATTCTAGCTTCCACAGATGAGAGATACCATTCGGCCCTTGAGTCTCTGAGATTGGGATACTTCACTGAGCATAATTCTTTCCATCTCCATCCATTTGATTTCAAAAGCCATAATATCATCTTCTCTAATGGCCAAGTAGTATTCCATTGTATATAGGTACCAAAGTTTTTGTATCCACTCGTTGAGTGAGGGGCATCTGGGTTGATTCCATAATCTAGCTATAGTAAATTGAGCTGCTATAAACATTGAGGAAGCCATATCACTATAATATGCTGATTCTAACTCTTTTGGGAAAATACCCAGGAGTGGGATAGCTTGGTCATAAGGTGGTTCCATCCTTAATTTTTTGAAGATTCTCCACAGTGCTTTCCATAGTGGCTGAACAAGTTTGCAGTCCCACCAGCAGTGTAACAGTCTTCCTCTTTTCCCACAGCCCATCCAGCATCTGTTGTTGTTAGAATTTTTCATTTTTGCCACTCTAACAGGAGTGAGGTGGTATCTCATTGAAGTTTTGATTTGCATTTCCCTTATAACTAATGATGTAGAGCATTTTCTCATATATTTATGGGCTTTCTGGACTTCCACTGGTGAGAAATTTCTTTTTATATTTGTAGCCCATTTATTGATTGGATTATTTGTGGTTTTGGTGTTTAATTTCTTTAGTTCCTTGTATATTCTGGATATTATCCCTCTGTCCAAGGTGTAGCAGGCAAAAGTTTTCTCCCAATCTGTAGGTTCTCTCATGATGCTCTTGACTAGCTCTTTAGCTGTGCAAAAACTTTTTAGTTTAATTGCATCCTATTCATTTATTCTTGACTTTACTGCTTGAGCCATGGGAGTTTTGTTGAGGAAGGAGCTGCCAACTCCTATGTCCTGTAGTGTTGACCCTACTTCTTTTTCTAGTAAGTTTAAATTTGTTGGCTTAATATCCAGATCTTTGACTCATTTTTATTTAATTTTTGTGCAGGGTAAAAGATAAGGATCCAGCTTCAGTTGTCTACATATGGCTGTCCAATTTGTCCAGCACCATTTGTTGAACAGGCTATCTTTCTTCCACAGTATGCTTTTGCCCCTTTTATCAAATATCAAATAGTTTGTCTCAGGATCTTCTATTCTGTTCCACTGATCTTTGATTCTGTTTTGATACCAATACCATGCTGTTTTTCTTACTATAGTTCTTTAGTATAATTTCAGGTCAGGAATTGAGATACCCCTACTTCTTCCTTTCTATGGAGTAATGTTTTAGCTAGTCTGGGTCTCCTGTTATTCCATATGAACCTGAGAATTGCTTTTTCTATGTCTGTGAAGAATGCCATAGGTATCTTGATGGGGATTGCACTGAAACTGTATAGGTCTTTGGGTAGAATGGCCATCTTTATTATATTGATTTTGCCTAACCATGAGCATGGAATGTTTTCCCATCTACTCAGGTCTTCTGTAATTTCTTTTTTTAGTGTTTGATAGTTTTCTTTGTAGAGGTACTTAATATCCTTTATAAGGTTAATGCCCAAGTATTTCATTTTTTTGGAGGAGATGGTGAATGGGAGAGATTTCCTGATTTCTTCTTCTGCAGATTTATTGCTGGAGTAAAGGAAAGCTAAAGACTTACTGGAGTCGATCTTGTAGCCAGCTACTTTGCTGAAATCATCTATAAGCTCTAGGAGTTTTCTGGCCGATGGTATTGGGGCTTCTAGGTATAGAATCATGTCATCAGTGAAAAGAGATAACTTAACTTCCTCTTTTCCTATATAAATACCTTTGATTTCCTCGTCTTGCCTGATAGCTCTGGCAAGGGTTTCAAGGACTATATTGAACAAGAGTGGGGAGAGCGGATAGCCTTGTCTTGTTCCTGAATTCAGTGGAAATGCTTTCAGTTTTTCTCCATTGAGGATAATGTTGGCTATGGGTCTGTCATAAATGGATCTGACATAGTTAAAGTATCTTCCCTTGATCCTATCTTTTCCAGAGTTTTGAGCATAAAGTGGTGTTGAATTTTATCACATGCCTTCTCTGCATCAATTGAGATGATTGTATGATTTTTGTTTTTAATTCTGTTTATATGGTGAATTACATTTATTGATTTGCGTATGTTGAACCAGCCTTGTTTTCCTGGAATGAAGCACACTTGATCATAATGTATTATCTTTTTAATGTGCTTTTGTATCTGATTAGCTAAAATTTTATTAAGGAATTTGCATCGATGTTCATCAGGGAAATTGGTCTGTAATTTTCTTTCCTTGACATGTCTCTGTTGGTCTTTGGAATCAGTGTAATATCTGCTTCATAAAAAGTGTTTGGGAGTGATCCCGCTCTATCGATTTCCTGGAAGAGCTTGAAGAGGATCGGTGTTAGTTCTTCTGTGAAGGCTTGGTAGAATTCAGCCATATATCCATCCAGACCTGGGCTTTTCTTTTTTGGGAGAGCTTTGATTGCTGCTTCAATTTCACTATCTGTGATAGGTTGGTTTAGGTTTTCAATGTCCTCCTGTGTTAAAGAGGGTATGTCGTGTATGTCCAAGAACCTGTCCGTGTCCTCCAGGTTATCAAATTTGGCAGAGTATAAATTTTCAAAATAGGTTCTGATAATCTTCTGGATCTTAGATGAGTCTGGTGATATCCCCATTTTCATCTCTGATTTTGTTGATTTGCTTCATTTCTTTCTTCCTTTTGATGAGGTTGGCAAGGGGTCTGTCGATTTTGTTTACTCTTTCAAAGAACCAACTCTTAGTTTTGTTAATAGTTTGTATAGTTTTTTTTTCTCAATTTCATTGATTTCAGCTATGATTTTGGTAATTTCCTGTCTTCTTCTGTAAGATTTGGGGTTGGACTGTTCCTCCTTTTGTAGTCATTTGAGTTGAAGCATAAGGCTATTAATCTGATCTCTTTCTAGATTTTTGATGTATGCTCTCAGAGCTATAAATTTACCTCTTAAGAAAGCCTTCATACTGTCCCAGAGGTTTCGGTATGTTGTTTCCTCATTCTCATTCAATTCCAAAAGCTTCTTAATTTCTGCTCTCATTTCCTCTTTTACCCATCCTTCGTTTAAGAGGTAATTATTCAATTTCCAAGTATTTGAGTAGTTTTTGTTGTTTCCTCTTGTTTTTGATTGCTAAGATCATAGCATTATGATCTGACAGAATACATGGGATTATATCCACTTTTTATATTTCTTAAGATTATCCTGGTGAAATAGGATGTGGTCTGTTTTGGAGAAGGATCTATGAGCTGCTGAGAAGAAGGTAAGTTCAGCTCTCTTAGGATGGAATATTCTGTAGATTTCTAAAGCCTCATTGATTAATGGAGTTGTTCAGATTGGAGATGTCTTTATTGATTTTTTGCTTTGATGATCTGTCTAGAGTTGTTAGTGGTGTGTTGAAGTCCCCCAGAATTATTGTGTTGAGGTCAATGAGGGGATTAATGTCCTTAAGTATTTTTGCCATAAATTTGGAGGGGTTGTAATTGGAGGCATAAATATTAATTAACATTATATCTTCTTGATGGACTGTCCCTTTTAGTATGATATAGTGACCCTCTTTGTCCTTTCTGACTAGTTTTAGTTGGAAATTGATTTTATCAGAAATTAGAATCACTACACCAGCTTGCTTTTTTGGGCTGCAGGCCTGGTAGACATTTTGCCATCCTTTCACTTTCAGCCTGTGTCTATTTTTGAGTGTCAAATGTGTCTCTTGCAGGCAATGTATTGTTGGATTTTGTTTTTTGATCCAGTGGGCCAGTCTGTGTCTTTTAATTGGGGCATTGAGACCATTCACATTCAAAGTTAGAATAGATATGGGAGGCTGAATCTCTGACTTTGTATCAATTACAGAAT
>PVKS010022665.1:0-33405 GCA_004027875.1 Aplodontia rufa
GGGTTGATATTTTAAAAGGGTAGAATTATTGTACTACCAATATATTGAATAAATCAATTCAGCCCCCAAATTCAATTTCACACTCTGATCAGTTTACAGTGAAACTCATGTACTAAAGAATATCATATTAATTCTTTGTGTTTGTGTGTCTCTTTCTCTCTCAGATTTTGGGACCAGTTGAAAATTTTACTGGCTGCATAGAAGTTATAGAAATCAATAACCAGGAATCTTTCATTCCATCCAAGGCAGTGAAAAAAATTCACATTGAAAACTGCAGGTAAAATATCACTAGTGATTTTTCAAGTGATGTGTTTTATAATAGCCCTGCTAAAACGTTCCATTTCCAATTGAAATTATCTAATAAGGACTGGATTGTATTTCCTTCCTTTTACTTTTTCTTCATCCTTGTACATTCTAGTCTTTGGCAGACAATAGAATTTTTAAACTATTTCCCAATGAAGATAGAGCATTTGTTAGTAAAAGGTGTCCACTACATACTCTATAAGATATGTCATATTGATCAACAAAAGATCAGTGTGTTATGATCATAAAACCATCATGCATCAGAGCTAATTCTAAAAATGAACAGTCAGGCATGTGGTATATTGTTTAGAGTGCTTAAATGTTTCTTTTCTCAAAAATATTCCTCTCAAAAGTGTGTTTGTGTTTCATTTTCCATTGTTAGTGCCATAAACCTTTCAAACCATCTGCTTGTTACAGAAATCTCCAAATGGGGTTGGAAAGTAGAATGAACTGAAAAGCACATTGAGAAAGGCATCAATGCATTGGTATAAAGAAGTCGAAATATTATTTTTTTCCTGATAGTTAAGAATAAAAAGGGTCATTTCTGGAGTTTTTTGGTTGATTGGGAAATGTTTGCATAGTGTAGGTAATATAACATGGTAAGGCAGATGAAGGCTAAGAGAATTTTGTATATATGATTACATTTAAATTTGTTTCCCCTACCATCAAGAGGGAATTTTGTTCATTTGAAAAGTTTTTTAAAAAGTAAAAGGGTAATTCCCTATTGTTGAATGGAAATTCAACAAAATCTTGAAAAAGTATTTGTTACCCCAATGATCAAGTAGTATCAGGAATACTTTATGCCTGTGGTTAATCAAATGAAACAAAAGGTTACACTATATGCTGGATGGATCCTGGCAATTTTAATATAATCAAATACTTGTAAGTTCATTTATTTTTACCATTTATTTTCAATTTTCTTTAAATAAAAGGTGTATCTCTTTTTTAATGAGTTGCTATTAGCTTTTTCTAACATTTACTTAACTCTCAGATTCCTTGTTCCTTACCTTCTCTGTCAAATGCTATGGTATTTATTCATCTTGCATAACTGAAATCTTATACCCATTGAACAGCAACACCCCATTCCCCCTTCTCTCTCATCCCTGGCAACCAACCTTTTACTCTGTTTCTATGTAGATGGATAATTTTAGATTCCTTATGTAAACCAGGTTAATGTAGCATTTATTCTGTATTTCTGGCTTATTTCACTTGGCATATTGTCATCAAGAATCATCCATGTTGTGGCATTTGTCAGAACTGTCTTCCTTTTAGGGGCTTACTAGTATTCCACTCTGTATGCACAGCATTGTCTAATCCATTTGTCAATGAAAACTTGGGTAATTTACACATTTTAACTATTGTGAGTAACATTTTTTAAAGAGATAAAAAGAGAGTCAATTTATTTATTTTTTCATCTAGTTTTTGTTTTTCTGACACTTAATTGTGTATGTGGTATTGGCGTTCAAACCTGGGTCCTTGTGCATGCTACGCAAGCCCTCCACTGCCTAGCCACCTCTCAAGCTCAATAACATTGTTTTTGAACACAGGTGTACTAGTATCCCTTCGTGATTATGCTTTATTTTTTAGGGGGGATAGACTCAAGGGGAATTCCAGATCATATAGTAATTTTTAATTTTTTGAACAATAGCAATACTATTCTCTATAGTAGCTTTACTATTTTATACCTCCACCAAGAGTACACAAGTGCTCAAACTTCTCAACCATTTAACTCTTTTTATTATAGTATCCATCCCAATGGGTTGTGAAGTTGAAACTCATAGTCTTCGTTTGCTTTTCCCTAATTATTTGTGATATTGATCATCTTATCATGTGTATATAATCTACTTGTAAATAATTTTTTGAGAATATCAATTCAAATCCTTAGCTCATTTAATTAGACTGTTTTCATTTTGTTGAGCTTTAAGTTTTCTACATATTCTGGATAGTAATCCCTTACTTATATATATGACTGCAAATATTTTATTCCATTTCACATGTCATCTTTTTACTCTATTGCTGCAATTTTTTTATACTAGGAATTGAACCCAGGTTTGCTAAACTACTAAGTCAAGTCCCCAGACCTTTTTACTTTCATTTTTCATTTTGAGACAGAATCTCACTAATTTGCTTAAGGCCACACTAAGTTGTTGAGGCTGACTTTGAACTTACGATCCTCTTGCCTCGGCCTTCAGAGCCGCTGGGATTATAGGCATGCATTTTACAATCACTGCACCTGACCTGCAATTTTTTTTTAATTTTCAAAGTCCAGTTTGTCTATTTTTCTTATCATTGTCGCATACATATTTAACCTGAAAATCACTTGCCTAAAAGGACAGGCTTGTACCAATGGGAGGAGGTGTAGCAATAGCATCTACCATGTGTTTGTTTACACCTCTATGTCAGAAGCATCAGTAAGAGGTCAAAGCACAGCACTGCAATATTTGAAAGACAGGATCTATTTAGCCCAACTTGGATCCCACAAGCTGTGTGCAAACTGCTCCAGAAACACACAGACATTTGTGTGTTCCATGACTGAGGGATGAAGGATGGGTAGATGGTAATGTGCATCTGAGATTAATCAAAATGAGCTTCATTTTAGTGCCCAATCCTTTGTCAGAAAGTTTCAAGCTTTCCATTGACTCCAGCGTTCCAAAATATGTATGTCATACAAATTCTGCCAGTGCAATTATTGTCCATCCAGGTGGGGGACCGGGTTCCTAATGCTTCTTTGTCTACCATTCTTGCCTCTATTTCTTCATATAAGATAAAATAAATTCGTATGATAACATAAATAACATGAAGTCATATATTCTTCACAAATAGCTTTACCAGAACTAGGAAATAACTAAGAGATAAAAATGATGATCAGAATGGTATTGTTTTCTGCTTTTGCAAGTATCTTTACTGACTGATGAAGACCACTAGTATAGTTCCTCTGCATTCAGTCATTCCAATAATTGATGTGTTGAATTCTGGCATCACAACAGATATATCTTTGAAAAATAAAGGAGTATTTTAATAACTGTTTCTGATAGTTGGGAATACTCTTATTTGATAAGTAAAAGCTTATTAAAGATTAGTTGCAATACAGAATATAACATCTAGTTAATGAACACTTCATACTCTGATAAACTAAAACCTAGTATTCTATAATGTATTTTGAATTTATTTTTATCCTTACACAATTTTATATTGTCAAAATATTGCTTAACTAAATGTTAGCTTGTCAATACAAAATATCCAATAATGGTGTTCACTAATATTCTCCCCAATCTCATCAGAAAACTATTTAAGTGTTAGAAAGTTTTCAAGTTCCCAATGGTAGATAAAATTTTGTAAAATTCTAATATTACATGAAAATTCAATCTATTACTAGAAACAAAGACTGTTAGTTGTTTTCCTTGAAGAGACAGACTTGGTTTTGAGAAAATGTAGACTTAATACCTAAGATTGCATAATAGTATTTCGAATGGTAGTTGTTCTCACAGGTAAAATTGTGTTCCATGAAAAACAAATCTGTTAATCTCACAAAAAATAATCACTTCATATGGAAGATGAAGTGTGAAGCAGAATTTTATCATAGGGAATGTACTCCTACCTCTTGATATTAATTATAATGCTGAGATTCTTCTAATGAAAAGCCAAAACAAAGTTAATACTAGTGATAATATTATACACATAAAGAAAATGAAATATCTCCCAAATTTGTAGATCTCTGTCTTAATGCTCACTGATGCATCTTTTTAAAAATTACTAAGAAACTTAAATTTTTGGATTGTATTTTCTAGATTCTTGACTCTTTTTTTTCAAACAACATTGTACTGATGTTTTAAGAAATTCCAGCATTGCACTGACAAATAAACTGATTCCTCTATTGTAGTATTTTGGTTTTAGGCTATTTGGTGATGGTGGGAATGATGATTGCTTACTTTTTCTAATTGGCTTGAATTGTTCTGCCAAGTTAGGTTCTTTTTTCCCTAATGGTACAATTAATAATAATTATATATGTTAGAATGACTTTCTTAAAAAGAGTAGACCTTTGCATCATTGTGATCCTGAATGGGTTACTGAAATTCTGTGTGCCTTTCCTAATAGGGATGATACAAAAAGATTATAATCATATCTTGAAAAAAGAGGAGAGCTTTGGAACATTGGAAAAGAGAGAAATCAAATAGTAGTTTAATAATTATTCCACAAAGGTCATAAAGATGGCAAAATACTTAAAAAATCAATGAAAGAATAACATGTACCTATGAGTATCACTATGCTAGATCTTAAAACATAATATTGAGTAAAAAAATGACATCTTATAGCAGCATACTATCCATGTGCATTTTATTTTTATTTATTAGATGGATATAGAGATACAATTGAGGGGGAAACATTATCAAACATTCAAGAACCATTGTATATATACTTAGTTATCCAGGGCTAATGCCATATCATGGATGCCCAGCTTGTGTTCCCCTGTTGCTGTTTCCCCCAAAAGAACTCCTGAGTTAAATGGATATCTTGTGGAGGACTGAGATCTTCTTCTGAGATGATTCCCCCATATTCCCATTCTCCAGTCTCCTAGGAGTTCTTCCTACACCCTCCCTCATCCCCCTCCCTACGCCTCCAAGTATCATAGGGAGTCATCTCCCTGTTGCGTTGAGAATCATACAATTTGAAGTTATTATTAGCTTAGCCGTCTAACATACTGCTTCCCCATGTATTCTAGCTTCCACAAATGAGAGATACCATTCAGCCCTTGAGTCTTTGAGATTGGGATACTTCACTGAGCATAATTCTTTCCATCTCCATCCATTTGGCTACAAAAGCCGTAATATCGCCTTCTCTAATGGCCGAGTAGTATTCCATTGTATATAAGTACCAAAGTTTTTGTATCCACTCATTGAGTGAGGGGCATCTGGGTTGGTCTCATAATCTAGCTATAGTAAATTGAGCTGCTATGAACATTGATGAAGCCATATCACTATAATATGCTGATTCTAACTCTTTTGGGAAAATACCCAGGAGTGGGATAGCTGGGTCATAACGTGGTTCCATCCTTAATTTTTTGAGGATTTTCTCCACACTGCTTTCCATAGTGGCTGAACCAGTTTGCAGTCCCAACAGCAGTGCAGCAGTGTTCCTCTTTTCCCACAGCCCCTCCAGCATCTGTTTCGTTGTTTGTATTCTTCATTTTTGCCACTCTAACAGGAGTGGGTGGTATTTCATTGAAATTTTGATTTAAATTTCCCTTATAACTAATGATGTAAAGCATTTTCTCATATATTTGTGGGCTTTCTGGACTTCCACTGGTGAGAAATTTCTTTTAAGATCTGTAGCCCACTTATTGATTGGATTATTTGTGATTTTGGTATTTAATTTCTTTAGCTCCTTGTATATTCTGGATATTAGCCCTCTGTCCAAGGTGTAGCAAGCAAAGGTTTTCTCTCATTCTGTAGGTTCTCTCTTGATATTCTTGACTAGATCTTGGGTCAAAGATCTGGATATTAAGCCAACAACTTTAAACTTCCCATGTGCATTTTAAAGCTGGTTTCCAACCAATCATCTCACCCTTTATTACACATCCTCAAAGCTCTCCAATTATCAGTAAACACTCTGTGTTATTTGTTACTTTACCCTGCCACTCTTTTTTGAATAATCAGCCTCCCTTCAGAAATAGTAATCTACCATTGATAACTTTATATATTTAGATAACTGTAACAAAATAAATCTGAAATGAAATTGAGGAACACAGGTGAAAATATTTTTCTCCGTGTTTTAGCCAGATACTTATATGTACTGTAATATTGATATATTGGTGCTCTAAGTACATGGTTATTCACTTATACACTGAAATCAGATGATAGAGAAGATGTGAAATTATAGTTTAATAATAATTCTGTGTTGTACATTTGTAACTCATGAGGGCAGGACTTGTAACCTAAAGCTGAATTCATCCCATATATAAGAACTCTTTTTTAATATATTTGCTTTAACATGCATACCTCTGGCAATTGACAGTTTACTGTAATGTTTTTCAGTAATCTAAATTGTGCCATGACTTTTTGATTTCCATGATAGCACAGTAGTGTAAGAGAGCTGCCTTTAGGAAATGTTGGTAATATTTACAAGAAATTCCAGTAACAGATCGTGCACTGTAGTAACAGCCTCAAACAATGTGAACAAATAGAATAGTAAAAGATTATATTTTAGCAGTCTTCATATTTAAGATCCATACTTTAGCAAAACTGGGTAGGCAGCTTAATAAAGTCATATGCATTTATTGGCTTGATACCTGTTCTATGTTATTCCTACCTTTCTCTTTTATTGTTCTAACTCTCTTTTGCATTTCTGCTATATTCATCTATAATTATTTATTACTTTCATTACATGTGTTTTTAATTAGCTCCAAAGTTTTTCAGAAATAGTCTATCATTTTTGTGATATTTTTAAATCCAATCACCTAATTTATACCTTTGATATTTATTTTAGATATGTAGATTTATACTGAAGATATATTAAATTTGAAAAAGATGAGATCATCTATATCAAGGATTTTCCACATTATGATTTTTAAATTAAGACTCTTGTAGAATCTTTATTTCATAAAGTTGTACTGTGGAAAATGTTTAAGCTGTATTTTAATCAAAATCTACAGTCTTAAAAAAGGGAAAAATGTAGATGTGATATAATATGTACTTGGAAATATATGTGTCTTCTCAAATAGCTAGGCTCACTCTCATATATCAAAGATACTTTGTTTTTATTTTTAATTTTATACTTTTCCTAAAAAGTTGATATAAAGATTTTTTACCTTAACTCCCCCAAAATCCAAGCCATATATTTCTGGCATTTTAATAATAAATAAAATTTGGAAAAAAGTATGTAATTTTTACACGTAATTATAACTGAAAAAAATTATTATCTTTCATATTTTTGTTATTTTGATATCTTAAGCACACTTCACAAAATTCTAAGATGATTTTCTTCTTTAGCATTCTACAATGGACTTAATCATGTACTTCAAAACACTTATAATTTTGAGTGTGGCAAGATAGCCTTATACTGATTGGATATCATTTGTCTATGAGTAAATATTTCCAGAAAGATTAGCTCATGAGCTTTAGCTGCTCATGGGTATTTTCCTCTTGGTTTGGTTACTCATAAATGTATGTTAGGACTATTAAACACACAGTCTCTGTTACAATCTATGCTTTATAAGCTAAATAAATTAACTGCATATTTTGTACATTCCCATATTTTCTGTCTGCTTTTCAAACATCAAAAAATGGAGTGGTCAATTTTTCTTTAATGTATCTGAAAATCACTTAACACTTCACCTCATGTGCTAATCCTGTCTTCCTTACAATCACCAGGGAACTTAATATTAAAGACATAATTTTATTATAGTCTTTTTACTAATATTCTGTAAGGAAGTGATAATAACACATATAATCTGATTCTAAGGAACCCATAAAGCATAAATATGAGAAGAGCAACTTGGGGACCACACATCAAATAGTAATTGTGCTACTTATATTCATGTACTTTAGTGGTTTCTTTCATTTATATTTTGGTAATATAGAGAAACCAACATGAAGGCTGGAGCAGTGGCTCAGCGGTTTCGGCGCTTGCCTGGCAAGCACGAGGACCCGGGTTCAAACCCCAGCACCACGTACACAACTAAGTGTTGGAGCAACGAAGGCCACATGAAAAACTAAATAAAGTTGTTTCTCTCTTTCTCTGTCTCTCTCACTGTCCCTCTATCTTTATGAAAAAAAAAAAAAGAGAGAGAGAAACCAACATGATATTTGGTGGGACAGAAGGAACGAATCTGTTATTTCAAAAAACAATATAATACAACAATGTAAAAACTGTAAGATTGTCCATCCTTGATGTTAGAAATTCCTTGACTGTTCTGGCCTCAGATATGTTTTAAAAATCTACTCTTGGGGCTGGAGTGGTGGCTCAGCGGTTATGGCACTTGCTTGGCATGCATGAGGATGTGAGTTCAAACTCCAGAACCACGCATACAGCAAAGTGTTGGAGCAATGAAAGCCACATGAAAAACTAAATAAAATTGATTCTGTCTCTCTCTCTCTCTCTCACTATCCCTCTTTTAAAAACAAAAACAAATCTACTCTTGGTTTCTGCCCTGACCTTATTTCAACCTCTGGACTCTCCCTTTAATCTGTCCTCTCCTCTCATCTTTCCCTTGCTCTCTAGAAACTCTATTTACTTTTCTGATCCTATTAAGAAGAACAACAAGCTTTAATTTGCTATTTTTTAAACTTCTGCACTATGCCCTGCAGCCTATATTTTCCAATTAAATGCCTATCATAGTATTTGAAAAACTATAGGCAATTCTCTCCCCAAAATTTAAAATATGTTTTTCCTTTTTACACAGATTTGATCATGACCATATATGGCTAATATGCTGCAACTCCAGAAGGATTGCTTCTGCCATGTGTCATAGATGGGGAGTAGGGAGCTTAACAGCTGATTTTGTGGAAGCAGATTTGAATTAAGCTGGAGTATTTCTATGGAAGAGGAGTTAACAGTCAGATACACTAAGTTTCCAAGTTTAGCTGCATTTCTTTCTATTGATATAACCTTGGAAAAGTTACTTAACTTCTCCATACTTCACTTTCCTTACTTGTAAAATCAGTATGATAATATGGGTATCATATGGTTGACATGAAGATTGAATAAAATTGTATATAAGCAGTGTTCTTAACACAGTGCCCAAACACAGAAATTGTTAACATTTTGATAATTATTATAATCAACTATCTTCACATATATTTATTTGATTATATGCTCTATAATGAGAATAGTCATCATAGAAGAATAAGCTTTTCATACTTCAAAAGTATTAACTTCATGTAAAGAAATAGGATCTATTTTATCCTAGTAAAACATGAATGAGAATAATACAGTAATATAAATAAAAAGAAGTAGATGCAAAGGAACTTAAGAACAGAGTATAAATACAAAATTCTTAAGTTTGATAAGCTATAATTTGGGTTTATTTCTATTCCAACTTGACATTCATTTTGCATAAGATTTTTGAACTGAAATACATTTTCACTTCCCTGCACTGTAAAATCTTTCCAATGTTCTATTCCTGTGTCATTTAAATATTTGTGCATTGTATGCTTTCCTTGACAATTGAAAGACATCAATATTTATATTTTAAAGTCTATTTTAATACTTGAGAAATGAAACCTTCAGGGAAAGGAAACTATTTTTAGTTTTGCAATGAAGAGAATTCAGTTAGGTTTTACTTATATAAATATAATCATATAACAGAATTTGAAATGAATCCTCTAATGTTACTATTTGAGGTGCTGATAACATATAGCATGCTTTATTATTATTATTAAAAGTGGTGAATTATTCATTTTGGAGTAATAGTATTCATAAGAGTGTTGGTGATTAATGACGGTTCTGCTGCAACTGTCTCATATATTCAGAACCATGGTGAGACTAAGGATCATATCCTTCAGTACCCTCAGGCTTCCATATCCTGCACTATCCATAAGACACATTTTATTTTAAATTTCTGCTTTTTGTATTAATGGATGGCAGTCTTCCAAATGCTTACCAGTTTTCAGAACAGAAGTTAAATTCTCTCCAAGCTGTGTAACAGAAGAGCTTATGCAGCTTTCCATAAAATACTGCTCAATAGAAATAATTGCCAGTCAAGGATAAATTTGCTCCAGTCCCCTCATCTTGCATCTAGGTTAGAGGACAAGGAAAGTCCACATCAACAAATGCCAGCTAAAGTATGTGACTTCAGGCCTGTAATATTTAGGCTAGAATTTGCTGTCTTTGAGGATGAAAATGAATTCATTTAGGGCATGATTGAAGTTTCTAAATTTTAGGAATACTAACTCTGTCTTGAAATCCCCTCCAAAACTTAGAATATCAGTGAAATTTAAGAATTAAGCTATACCAAAGGTAGTTGAAAGGATGCTCCATGCTTCCAATTGTATTGCTGGGATCACTTCAGGTAGCTGTCATTAAGTTGAGAGATAAAGGTATAAGAGGAAAAAAAACTAATAAATAAAAAGGCAGCTTGAAATTATGCAAAGAGAAAATATTGCATATTGTTACTAGCACAAATAGAATGAGATGCAAATAAATCAGTGCTTCCTAATTTTTCCCACTGCCAAGAATACCACAATTCTGATAGAATGAGCCTGTAAAACTAAAATACCTCTTGGGCTTTAAAATTTATAGCAGCAAGAAGCTCAATGTGAAAGCTTTGCCTTCCCCAAGGAGCACATATTGCCAAAAACCCTCTTCAGATTTGCTGAGAGGCCAGGTGCAAGGAAGATGTACCCCCAAAAGAATCGATCTAATCAAGAAACCATAGTGTTAAGGAGTGGAGCGTCACGTTGGACAGTTTAGACATGCTTCATGCTTGCTGTGCTGTCTCCTTTCCCCACCTCTTTATGGGCATCTATGCAGTACCCTACTCCTGCTCTTTTGATAATGTTAAGGAGGGAGTAGTGGGTTGTCCGTTCACTTATAGCTCTCAGGGCCTTAAGACCACAAGCAAATTTAATGAAGAAGACTGAATATCACCCAGAAATTACTGGCTTCTAAATACGTGCAGTGACTGAATGAGATTGGATGCTTTGTCTCATGGGAACCAGATAGGTACATTCAGTATGAGAGAAAAGAGGCATGCATGGATACTTAGTGGCCATGGAGCAGCCTGAGGGAGACAGCTAGCATCTACCTATGCCATGCGTATTTGCCACAAAAGACAGCAGCTCAGACAAGGACAACCTTTTCCAGTTACCTTGCATGCAAGTCAAAGGTCAGCAAACTGCAGTCACAGATTAAATTCAGTCCATTACCTATTTTTGTACAGCCTGAAAAGTGAAGATTATTTTTAAACATTTTTAAACGGTTAGAAGAAAATAAAAATAAGAGTAGCATTTTGTGACATTTCAAAGTTTTATGAAATTCAAATTGCAGAGTGCATAATAAAGTTTTACTGGAGCACAGCCATACCCAATCATTTACATATTACCTATGGCTGCTTTCAGGCTATAAATACAAGGTTGAATATTTGTAACAAAAATATATGACCCACAAAAAAATAATAAATTTACTATCTGAATCTTTACAGAAAATCTTCTCCAATTTCTTATCTAAGTGGCACCACAAAACTAATTCTTATCATTGAAACATGACTTTAAAGGATTTATGTCACTCACTGAACCAAAATGAAAGAGGTGCATGATTCTTTGGCCTTTTCTCTCCACTTTGTTTTAATTCCTCCACTTCTGGTTGGAGCAGGAAAACCCTGGCTAAGGATGGAGTCATAGGATGGAAAGATCCCAAGATCTTAACCACTGCATGGGAAGATCTTGCCTCTGAATCCCACTGAATAAGAACACCAGTTTAGACTGCCCAGTGAATTAAAATAAACAGTAATGTCAGAAAATTGAAATTTGGTGGTTTATTTGATACATCAGTGAAGATCATATAAAATAGTATAGGGTACTAAACGTTTAACCTAAGTTATCAATATGTTTATTCAGCCTGACTAACCCTACTTACCTGTTTCCATTGCATTCCTCCAGCTTCTATATCATCGCTTCCCCATACTTGCCTATTTATTTCTTAATTTTATGATGCTTTAACTCTTGCTTGCTGTGGATACTGAGATGAATAAAGATGAATTATTTATTACATAACTCAGCATATTGAAAGGAAGAACACATAAACAGATAATTAAGAGTGTCAATTACAATTATGTAAATGCTTCCTTCCTTGCCATAAGAATGCTCATAATTGATCAAAGGATAGCAACAGATACAACAGAGGTCATTTAGTTAGATACCAGGTAGGACTTACCAATACAAATTCCCCTGTGCTAAGCTCAGTCCCAGTGAAAGAGACAACTTCCTTGGTCCTTTATTCCCCAAGTAGGCATTCAGCTATAACAGATATTGCTTGGTTCAGTAGAGAACCCTTTAGGATAATTATATAATACTTCATTACTGTTATCATATCTCTCTCAACTTCTCTACAGAATCTGACAATTTGGTTACCTATTTACCAGACAAATGTGTCTGGTGACATCCTTAATGAATTCTGTATATTCAATGAGAAGTATATAAATCAAAGTCAACTGGAAAGGATTTCAGACATTTCTGGGGTTTATACTTGCAATATTAATTTATTCATTCAGTAAATGTGTTTTGACTTCTTGCTACTGACAGGCTCTCTTTTATGCATGAAGATACAAAGACATACAAAATAAGCCCACTCTGCCCTCATGAAGAATACATTTGTGGAGTCATTTCTGAGAATTGGGAGAGAATACTCATGCTTGGTGCAAAGCAGTCCTATCAGAATCAGAAGCTATTCCTGTCTCCCTCTTTCAAAGTCCAAAATACTTCCCAAGTATAGGAAGTGGTAGAAACTTTCCAGCCTATGAAAATCCCTGACATTAACTGGTAGATGAATAGTGTTCAGGAATAGAATAAGATAGTATAAAACAAAAACTGAGGAATGTATTTATAAATATAAGAGATTTTATGTTGCACAGAATAAAGTCATCTATCTCAGCTTGGAAAAAGGTGGACATAACTTAAAAAGGAAAAAAAAAATTCCTGAACTTGATTCTAACGTGAGATTTTACCAGAAGAATTAGAAAAGAAAGTATTGTAAACAAGAAGGTATTTTTTTAAATGGTATGTCTGGTATTGCTGGAACCTAAAACATAATGCATGGAGTCATAAGAGATAAGCTGACAATGTAAGCTCGGAACAGATAGTAAAGGTTTGTCAGGTTAAACAGCCTGGAGCTGCTGAGAATCACGACATGCTTTTTGAATGGACCACCTAGATAACTCTACGTAGATGTGGAGTCTAAAAGTGAAGAAATGAGACTGGAATTAGGAAGACCAGTTAGGAGGCTTTTTTTAATAATCCAAGAATAAGTGAGTGCCTTGAACAAGACAGTGTTGGCAGAAATCAAGAGGAATGATGCATCTGCTATTTAAAAAGGAAGATGGCTAGATTTAGTTACTGAGTCTAGCAGATTAAGGAAGGAAAGAAATCAAAAGTGGCTCCAAAAATTTTTGCTGCCGTTTCAGGTTAAAGTGGATTATATCATCAGATAGAACCAAAAAAGGAGCAAATTTTAATGGTGTCAGCTTGGATTCTTTTTGTGCTACTACTTCATTTAAAGAATGTTGTCACATCCAAAAGAGCAGACAGAGAGTTTCTATGAAGATATGTTGTCATCTCTTCAGGCACTGCCTGATATCCATGGGACTTAAATTGCCTTGATGATTCAGACTCACTGCACTTTTGTTAGAGGCCGTATAAATAACAGCCTTCTGTGACAGTCATTTATAGGGAGGAAGGGAGAAAATTTTGCTTAGGATCTAGGGCTTAGAGGAGGGGCACAAATCTCTACAAACGTGTGAGGCTCTGACAGTCTTAATGGTTGATAGGAGTGTCTGATGTGGATGGCAAAAAGTGTTTCCACTTGAGGCATGTAGATTTTAAATTATTGTGGGAATAAACACATGAGGATTGCTATCTCCAGCAGGCAGATTTATATTAGGGAGTCTATAGCTTAGGGTAATGATATAAACTAAAAGTTTAAGTTTAGATATTGAAGATAAAATCATAAAAAATATACAAATATCCAAGGAGAGTGTGCAGAGTGAGAAGAGCAATAATCCAAGTACAATGGCATAAGCACCAATTAATCCATTTTACAGTTGTCAACCCATGAGGCACATGAAAGAGATAAAAAACAGCAACAAAAAAAATTTATCCTGAAGTAGATTTGGAGTTGAAGGAGTTTAAGTACTGAATGCTGAGAAATTTTAAACACACTTTCCTGACAAATGGGTATAAACACCTCTCACTTGTAAATAAAGTGATGTCATAATATTCATTATAATGACAAAAAATGGAATTTTGAAGATTTATGCTCACTCTGTTGACCATATCCTGACATCTAAGGATCAATCCCCCATAATACTCCATTGCTGAGGCTGACAAAGATTAGAACTTTCCAAGGCAGTTCACATTTATAATGCCCACTTGCTAGCTATTGTGCTGAATTCTACTGAGATATAAAATGGTTTCATCCATTTCATTGTTTAAGAAGAATATACAGCATTCAGTCCTCTTCATTATGCTGTGTGTATGTTTTAAACTCATTTTTGCATTCTAGTAATCAATGCTGAAAATTTTTAATAATAAAATTTCTAGGAAAAATAGCACCATTTTCTATTTAGTAAATTGTATATTTTTTAAAATAATACATAAAAATCAAAGAATATAGTATTTTCTGAATGATACGGGGATTATTTTGTGACCTATGCTAGAGAATAATTGCAAGGTATCTTTATAGCTATCAGTGGAAGAGGGGCTAAAGTCAGTGACTGAAGGCAAATAGAGTGAAAATACCTTGCTCTTCCTTTTTACTTTCCATGCAAATAGTTTTAATTTCTAAAAATTGAACTGTCACTAACCTTTGTTATTTTAGTTATGTAAAAATGGAAACAAAGGCTGTGCATTCTTTGTTTTCATATATAAATTATTCACATCTCATCAGGCTCCCAGCAATTCTAGTTTTATTAGTGGACAGTCTCCTTCTGACTTATGGTCATTATTGTATCATATAGTAGCATCATATAACAAAACATAGGAAAATAAGCAAAATTCATATTTTAAATATGTCAAAAATTCATTTACTAAAGCCAAATTGATGGAAATTTTAATCAAAATTGGGTTTATATAAATAGGAAAGGATTAAAATATAAAATTATGTGCATATCTTGTCTTCCCCCTTAGAAGAATAAAGTTGATAATGTTTAAAATATTTAATTTTTGTTGTACATTTATTTGAGTCAGAGAGTATATTAAAGAAAACCTACCTTGACAGCATGATGAACAAGCTAATTTAAGTCCGTATTTTCCAATTCAAACATCTCTTATTCATATATCTTTTCCTATTTCGAAGATTTTGCAATATTGCAAAACAGGGTAGCTAAAAGTGGTCCAGTTTTAACAGTGGCACTACCCTTGTCACATATAAACTTTGTTACATAAATATCTCCCTTGGTATATCTTTTCTGATGAAATTATATCTACACTTGACAGATATTTGAATGATTGTAAGAAACATTTCCAGTGCAGATAATTGATAAGAGATGACAACCCCTGTATTAATTGTATGTTTATACCCATTTGTCAGGGAAGTGTGTTAAAAATCTCTCAGCAATCAGTATTTAAACTCCTTCAATTCCAAATCCACTTCAGGATAAATTTCCTGGGAATTTTTTTTGTTGCTGTTTTTTATTTGTTTTATCAAGGCCATAAGTTTCTTCTTGGCTTCCTCTGTTGTTCCAGGATTTGAGTTAGGGCCATTGAAAGCAACATCTGAGATGTAATTGTACCTTCAAGGGATACACAAGCTTTGAATCTCACTTTGGCATAGGAAACTTATATTTGCTCAGTCCACTAGCTTTTCCTCACTGAACTAAATACTTTATTTCACCCTAAAATAATGTGTGTGGAATAACCTGTTATTTGTTCGTTTCAAAGATGAGAGAATTGAGGCAAAAGACACTCAGAAATATTTCTGAAAGCGCACAGCTGGCAGGAGGTAGACTTTGGGAACTTCTAATAGGCTAGGAGTAACAAATGCACCCCTCCCCTTCCATGCAGTTTCGCCATTCATTCATTCACTCATCTACTTTCTCATTCTATAAATACTTTACAGCATTAACTGTGTGTGAGATCATGTTCAAGGCTCTATGAACTAACTGAAATCCCTGTTTTCACAGAGCTAACATGGTAGAGAAGATGAGAAATAAATTAATAAATGACTGATTGTTTTGTGTAACTGTTGAGGATAACTGATACTTAAAAGGAGAAATAGGACATAAGAATATTGATTTTTCACCTGCCTGAATCTCTGAAGAGGTGGTGTTTATGAAAACACATGAATCATATGATGAATTTGACCATGAAAATATTTGAGGAATAACATTTCAGGCAAAGAAACTAGCTAAAATAAAAGTGCTTAAATGAGAATGAAGTTGGAATATTCCAGTAACTGTCTGGAGATAAAGTGGACAAGGAAAGTGTGATAGAATATCAGAGGAGAATGTTTCCTGGGGAATTTATAGTCCATGTTAAAGATGTTGTTTTTCCATTTAACTGTAACTGGGAAATGCTACAGTTTTCAGTAGTGATTGGACATAATGTAAAATATGTGTTAGATATATGTGATTCTGACTGCTATGTGCTATATAGACTATAAAGAACTGGAGTAGAATTAGCAAAAAACATGAAGATGACAGGAATACACTGATTTGTGATGTAGTTAAAATGTACAAGCAGATTTCCTGAGGACTGAACACTGATGGAGTGAGTTAGAAAAAAAAATTCTCAATAGTTCAGGCAAAAGATGGTGCTGGGGTTTAAACGCAGGTCCTCCCGCATGCCAGGCAAGCACCGTAACAGCTAAGTCACCACTACAGTCCCTCCTCCAATCTTCTTGATTCTGTATTTGTCCTCCTGCATCCCTCTTTCTTCTACATTAGTATTAAACAAACTAAATCAGAAACCATCCCATGCATGCATAATGATTAGTGTGAAATCTAAATTACTAATACGGTACTATATTTCGCTTTTTATGTTCTATCCATGGACTTGAAAATGACAAGATGTCATCATAATATAAACAGAATTCCTATTATGACTTTAAAAAATGCCACTGTAAGTCACCTCTGTATGGCTTAAAAGCATTAACTTTTCTTAATGCTTTTATGAGTTAATAGTTGAACTAAGCTTGCATATAGGTTTAAAATTTTGTTACTCTTCAATATGTTCATATCCAGATTTCAGCTTCAATTTAATTTATAGATTTTTGCTTAGTAGTTCAT
Organism: Aplodontia rufa; assembly: GCA_004027875.1. Classification (NCBI taxonomy): domain Eukaryota; kingdom Metazoa; phylum Chordata; class Mammalia; order Rodentia; family Aplodontiidae; genus Aplodontia; species Aplodontia rufa. The sequence continues at coordinate 17,237 of PVKS010022665.1, forward strand.
AATCCATATATAATAGTTTAAATGGCACAATTCATTTCTTGAAGTAAATTTTGAACTATATAAGATTGCATATCTTGACTTCTGTTCTGGACTCTCACCTTGACAGTCCTCATTTCTCAATTTAATAAGATACTGTGATTACTCATCTTTGGAATTATTTTGAAATGCTGAGGTTTTTGAGGGTAGTTTTTAAAGATGTCTTTCGTCACAGAGTTTACAAAATTATACAGATGTCTTCTGATTAGAGATTAACTGAGTACAGCAAATGGAAAAACCCATTAAAAGATTATAGTGTTCAGGAAATAAGTATGGCATTTTTGTTTATTTTTTTAAATTTTAGACAGAATGCTTTTAGTAGTAATTCCGTAGCAGAAACATATATTGTCCTTCACGAGACCTTGACTGTAAAAGTTAATAAAAACACTCCTACTTGCTTCCATAGTTCATTGCTGCAGAAAGTCAGATACTTTTACCAACAAAAGAAACATTCATTTCCAAAAACTGCATATAAATATTTTACACAGTTACCTAATTTTCTCAAAGTTTAAATTGATTATAAATAGTTTATGTGCTTTTTCTGTATCTGAAACCTGCAGAACTCTTTAATGAAATCTTGCTTAAGCCTTAGTCAATAAGCCAGACTTGATGCACAGTACGGCAGTGCCCCCTAGAGCTAAATGGCTTTGCAAATTGACATTTTCTAGCTGTTTATTTGGTTAGAGCACTGATAAACATTTGAAGGCTCTGTTTCTTGCAACTTGGAGAATAATGCAATAATAGCTAGAGAATCATAGGGTTTTATTTTATATGCCTTCCTATATATATTATATATACAGTTGATCACAAATAGATCTCTACAAATTCACAGTAGAGATTTCCTCTATGCAAGAGAGCTACATAGCATAATAGAGAACACATTGTTTAGATTATTTCCTCATTGGCAGTTTAGAATAACGTTATACATATCAAGGTATGACTTAAATGACTTTAAGTACATTTATGTGTATATATGCTAGACGTTATAAGAATAGTAGAATTTTTAAAATAAAAAGTGCTTAGACATCACCTAGAGCAACATTTAGATTTCCTATCTGGGTGAAGTTAAGTCACCGACCTTCAGTCATACAATCTGGTTCACAATGAATCAAAGTAGCATATTTACACATAGGATGACCACTAACCAAAAATGCAACTTTCAATCTTGCATTCAATAATAAATTCGTTTGTATCAGTAAAAAAATACACATTTCTAATTCATATACTGTATGCTTTTTACTGTTTTAAGAAATGCCCTTATAACATTTCTACAAACAGGTGCATCATTTGGAAAAATCCCTGAAATTTAAGCATGAGAGAGTAACAATGAAATTTGTGTAACTTGTAGTCTAAAACGAGTGTCATAATTAATTGGAAAAAATTGAATGTATGTTCTTTCCCTGTATGTTGCTCTGTCCAGTGGATCATGCTCTAATTTCTAGATCCCCAAAGAAATTTTTAAAATCAAAGCAAAGAAGTGATTAAATACAGGACCAAGCAGCTTTAATACTTTAATATCATATTGCTACAGATAAATTAACTGTAATCTAAAATATGTGACTCTCCATACCTTGATATAGGAACACAAACCATTTAGTAGAGAGATTACAAATAAAAACAAAATGACAGGAGATGAAAAGGATAAATGATAAGAAAGGAATAAAACATTCCTCAGTTTCAATGTACTAAAGAACAAAAACACTCCTTCAGTATTCTTACTCCTAAGGACTAGTTACTCTTTTGGAAAATAAGCAATTGATTATTGTTTATCTCTACAAATCCTTCCAATTAATGCTGTAATATCATCCTGGAAGTCAAATACCTCTGAGCTGTAGAAAATAGAGCTGAAGACCATGTCCCCACTATCTTTCCTAAGGCAACCAGCCATCATTTGGTCCCTACCCTTACAGGCACAGAAAGAGGTCTCTGAAGAGGAATAGAAAGTAGCTATAGCAAATAAGAATTTGGTAACGGGCCTTTTCCTTCAACTCAGACTGTGAATTTTCTGTTAAGAAAAAAAAAATGGAGATCTATTTGTTTTGGCTTCAGGCTGACGTAAGCTTCATGCTTATGTTACAGCAGGATCTTTTCCTCATGGAAATCCGCTGTCAATACATCATAAATATTCTTGCTGAGAAGAACCAGCCACTTTTGTCCTAAAATTATTATATCTCATTAATGTTTTTATTTATTATGAATGTTAAAGTGAAAGTAACAGATATATACATATATATATATGAAATCATAAAATGTGCTGTTTTTTTAAGTTTTGATTTCACCAAGAACATAAACAAATATGAGATTTTAAGTATAAGTTCATAGGAAAATTAAAAGGCCAACCATACTATACTAATAATACTGACAATGTAGAAAGCTGGACATTATTCCTTTTTTTTTTTAATTTCATAGTGCCAGGATGGAACCTGAGCCTGTACATGCTGGGTAAGCGCTCTACTATTGACCTACACTCCTCGGCTCGGGACTTCCTTAAAAAAGAAAAGAAAAGAAAAAAGAAACAATAAAAACCTAAGTGTATCCACAAATACCAAGAAAACTTTGAACTTTTAGGTAATGAAATATTTGAATAGTGTTTCTTTCAATAGGAGATAGAGGTGGCTCAAAATTATAGTAAAATAATAAACAAAACCACAAACAATTCCTTTGTTTTCCTCAGGTTGGAACTAATGAGACTTCTGATTAAAATGAAGAAATTCCAAAAACTTAACTCCAAGGTTCATTTGTTTTACATAAAATAGGAAGTCAGAGTACTCATTGTCCTATTTGATAAAGCACATATTTCCTAATAAGAATTAAAACTTTCATTAGTAAAAGGTTCTTTAAAACATTTGATTAGAAAATATTACCAATTTATGATCTTCATATTTTATTCCAACAAGTGTAATACAGTATGTTGCAAATGACATTTATGAATTGGAGGACTACTTAGCAGTTACAGCTACACTTTCCACCTAATTCAGAAATGTTCTTTAAAGGATCTTTGACAGGTGCTCATTTGAGTACTGCTTGAAGTCTAATCTGAAGTTTACTACCTCGTAAGGCAGCCAATTACTTTTTTCAACTGCTATAAGAACTATAATGCTTCCAGGATGAACTCTCCAAATATAGCTTCTCTGATTTAGTGTAATTGTTTTCTACATGTCAATCTTTCAATTTCTTTAAGACAATTAGGCCTATATTAAGCAATTTTAAGCCAAATATCAAGTTCCCATTCTCAAATGTTATGAACTCTGAATATTCCATCCTTTTTCCTCCTCAGAATTGTCCATCATTTATTATTGAATTTGGCCATAGAAGCAAATTTTTAAAATATGATCTGAAAAGAATGAATTAGAATGCCTGTAATTTTCTCAGAATTCAACCTCACATTGCATTAGAATTTTTAAATCTGTCCAAACACTGTCTCTTCATTATCCTTGATTATTCAAATATTTAGATTTATATCTTTAAGTTATTTTCATAAATCAAGGTGAACAGTTTGTGGGACAAGCTTTCCATCTTGCAAATTATTCCTATAGAAAAGTGAAAGTTGTATAGTTATATTTTCCTTCTGGAATCCATTAATGATCTGATCAGTTCAACTAGTAAGGATCATTAAAGACTGTGCTATTGATTTATTTATGTTCTCTAAAGGGTTTTTGACAGGTTTGGAATACCTCCACTGTATATTTATACATGTCATGCTGTGAGTATGTCACAGATAATGTGCTAAATGCTCCTCTGGAAACTGTGATAGTATGTTTTTCAAAGTTCTTTCTGAAACTTTTATGATTTTTATTGGGTGCAGGGCAGGCATTAAGAATGACTTTTTGTTCTCTTCAGTACATGTATGAGTTCAACAAGTCTTCAGAGCTCTATGTATGCATAACAAATTTTGTAGAACTTATGGCATGTATTAATAGGCATTTGCCACATTCAGAAATATCTTGAAAATGCTAGCATGAATACATTGTTTTGGTTTACATATATCCTGTGAAAAATAACATCAATAAATTAAGCTTTCATGTATTTTCACAAGTACTAATTTTTTAAATTGATTTATAGAATTTTTGGCATTTTTTAGAATATTTTCAAACTAATTCTATTTTGAGAATAGCTGATGTTAATCCACTCTTTTGACAAGAGTAGGAAGGAATCCAAATTATTGTGGCAAAGGCTAGGTTTATCTATTTATTTGTTAGTTGATTTTCAGATGGGGTGGAGAGTCATTATGTTACCCAGACTGGTTTTGAACTAAAAGTGCCTTGCCTCAGTCTACCAAGAAATTGGAATTACCACCTCATACCACTTTGCTTGGCTAGGCCTCTGTTTTGACAATAAAGTTACCATGTTATCACAGAGGAAATATTTGACTTCTGTCTGCAATGGCAATGAAGTATTATTCTTCAGGAACCCATTTTATGTGAGCATTTCTAGTGCTTGAATCATTCATATAATCAATCACACATATACTTTAATCATCACTGACTTTTTTCGGGTTTTTCTGGTTTTTTTAGAAAGAAAGAGAGAATCAATTTCATTTACTTTTTCATCTGCCCATTGTTTCTGACAATTAATTGTCTGTGTAGTGCTAGTGTTCAAACCTGGGTCCTCACAAATGCCAGACAAGCACTCCAACCACTGAGCCACCCCTCCAGCCCCTTCACTGACCTTTGAAATCTGCTTTACTACATGTGTACCATTACTTTCCTTTCATTTTATTGATGTTGGGTTCATAGTATGGCTTGTTCGGCATCTTAGAATATTCTCATATTCTAAGTGAATTATTCTTCTTCAGGTTAACAATCTACCTCATTGTTCCAAGATTTAAGAATAAAAATAATTACATAATTTGGGTTGAATTTTGATCATTTACTATATACTAATATTGAACTATGATAGGATTTTATGGTAAAATTGACAGAGATCATTTTCCCATTTTCACAGGGAAATATAACAAATGGTTAAAATGTCTTTCTAGGAATACAGCTGACCTATATTTAATTGCAGGGAGTCTTCATAGGGTACAAAATTATGTTGGTTGAATTGTAAGTCAACTATATTTTAAAACTTAGCACTTAGCCAATGGTAAATCTTCAGGCTGACAATCAAACTATCAACCAAAAAGTTATCACAAGACAAATTGAAGGAGAATGTAAGGACCATAGCTAACCTTAAAATATTTAGAAGGTAAGAAAATACCTTTTTCCTGATTATCCTAAGGACAAGAAAGGCATTTTCAAAGGTAATGTTTGTTAGAAAGATAAGAAGCTATAGCTCATTAAAAAATTAATGGTAATCTAATCAAAATATTTCTATTAAGGTAATAAAACTTAAACAAAGAAGATAAATGGATATTTGTAGTTGATTCTTATTCTATCCAGTTTCAAGCAATTCAGAATAAAAATGAAAATTTTTTCATAATTAAAATTCATAGATCTAGAAATATTTTCAGTATGGACTTATGCACATCCAACCACTCCTACATGTAAGGTTAAATATAATTAAGCAACATATTAAAGAGAAAGACTTATAATAATTTAAAATATGAGTTGGCACCAAGCACAAACTACTTGTTTCAAGAATATATGTAGGTCAAGGTGTAATAATATACAACCTAATATATTTTTAGAGATGATTTGGGAAGGGGAGGGGAGGGATAACGGTAGGTAAATGGGGGGGCACTCTTGGGGGTAAATCTAATCTTCAGAATCTATATACATATTATATTATTTCATTAAAAGATTGTGCAATTGTTCAACAAATAAATTTCTGAATAAAAAAAAAAGAATATATGTAGGTGAAATTTGAACTGAAAAGGATGCTTCCAGTTTACATGTATTTCAACTTTTCCAAAAGTGGAATTAAAGGAAACAAATAGGGAATTATGAAAAAAATTCCCCTATTAGCGACAAGTTTGGGAGTGCTGTTATAGACATTACCAAATTTTCAGAGAAATGGTGAATGTTTAACGAGATATTTTTGAAGATCAGTAATAAGTTGCGCATGAAGGATTAGAAGAAAACATCTGAAAATATGTTGATCACTTTTAGTGTCCCTCATTCCCCAGCTTTTAATACCAAGAGGTCTCTACTATACATGTATTTATATAATTATGTCTTCATTTACTCAGTCAAGAGATAGGAAGTGAATACCTGTAACGGTCAGTCTCTTTGCTCAGCCCCATGGATATAGCAATGAGTGTGATCAGGCTGTCATTCTCAATGAGCTCATTAAATTCTGTGCAGAAAACTGAAATATAAGTTGATGGACCGATGTGCTGATGTCATAAAATAACTAGAGATGACAGCACTTTAGTTTATATAGAATAAGCTAAGCTTTCCTTCGAAGTGAAAATTTGAGCTGAAAACAAACTGAAGAAGAATGTCTATTCCATTCCTAAATGAAGTAACAGAGAAGACAGTGAAAGGGGGAGACCCTGGACTAGGATCAGCCTTAGCTTACTTTGTCAATAACCATATACACATGAATATGTAACAACAATTCCCTCCAATATATAAGACTATGTCTAACAAATAAAAAATAAATAAATAAAGAGATGACAGCACTTTAGTTTATATAGAATAAGCTAAGTTTTCCTTTAAAATGAAAATTTGAGCTCAAAACAAACCAAAGAAGGATATTTATTCCTTTCCTAGATGAAGTAAAGCTTGCACGAAAGCCTTAATGTAATCATATGTAGCAAATTTGAATGTTGGCAAAATCTGTGCAGCTGGTATGTAGTAAATGGGGGAGATAACAGAACAGATTCAGTATACAGGACCATATCACGTAGGCCCTGGAAATGAATATTTGTAGAAAGTCATTTAAGAGTTTGAAGAAGGTAAAAACAAATGAAATAATATACACCAAAACCTATGAGATGCAGCAAAACAGTATTATGGGGGAAGTTCATAGCCAAAAAAATAAAAATGGAAATATTTCAAATAAAGAATCTGCAATGTTACTCAAAGTTAGAAAATTGAAAACAAACTAAATCCAAAAATTAGTAAAAAGGAAACCAATAACAAAGATCAAGGAAGAAATACTTGAAACAGAGATTTAGAATCATTTTTTAAACTCAGTGAAGCAAATATTTGGTTTGTTTTTTAAAGATCATGAAAATTTACTGACCTTTAGCTAAAGTAACAAGAAAAGAGAAAAAAAGACCAAAATGAATGAAATCAGAACTGGAAAAAGAGATGCTACAAGCAATACACATAAATATGAAGGATTATTATGGACTATTTTGAATAATATATGCCAAAAAATTGGAAAGTTAAAAGAAGTGAATAAATTTCTGGACCTTCTAAAGTGAACCATGAGGACATAGAAAACCTAAGCAGATCAGTAACAAGAAGCATGAAACAGTAATTAAAAATAAAACCTCTAAACAAAGAAAATCCAGGACCAGACAGCTTCACAGATGAATTTTATTAAACCTCAAAAACAGAAGTCTTACTAGCTCTTCTCAAACTATGTCAAAGTATTGAAAAGTAGAGAAGTACTCTGCATTTATTCTGTAAGGTCAACAACCTGATATCAAACCAGAAAAGAACACAACAAGAAAAATGCAGACTAATGTCTCTTAAATGCAAAAATTCTCAACAAAATGTTAGCAAATTGAATCCAACAGTAAATGAAAATATTATACAACATGATCAAGTGGAATTCATCTTAGGGTAGCCAGGATGGTTCAATACATAAATTAATAATAAGTAATCACAGTGAATAGAATGAAAGGTATGGAAAGAACTTGAACAACTCAATAACAACAACAGCAAAATAATAACTCAATTTTAAAATGGGCAAATTACCTAAATAGATAATTCTCAAAAAATAATATGCAAATGGCCAAAACATAGGCAAAATTGTTCAACATCACTAATCAAAAAAGTATATGGAGATTCCAAAATGGAGAGCTGAAGGAAGACTAAATCTTGTTTGGTTTCATGACCGGATGAAAAAACTACAGGACAGCTCCATTGCTGTGAGGTGGTGTGTTTTAGGGAAAATCATTGCTGGAACACAGTGCTAGTTAGGGGAGATTTTTGAGGGATCAGAGATCTGGATGCAGCAAGTGGAAAAGAGGGATTATATCCATCCCAGCCCAGACAAGGCAGCTCCAGCTGGAAGGCCAGAGGGCTGAGCAAGGAAGTGGGGGAGGAGCTGAAACATACCTGTGATCAGATCTGCCTTAGAGAAGCAGAGTTCTATAAGGAACCGTGCATTAGGCTCAACTAGAAACACCCCTGCTGCACCTCCACTGCATAAGAGGAAAGCAGTGCTTCTCAGCTACCTGCAAAAGTGAAAATTGGGAGTCTTTTGGAACACACTGCCTGGTGGGAGCGAGTAAGCAGTTCAGAGCTGGATACTCCACAATTGAGCCAGAAGCCAGCCACAGTTGAGGTTGAACCTGGAAGAGGAGGAATGGGACAGGCACAGTCCTCACTTAGCTCAGGGGGTTCAGGTCTGTGGAGTACAGGTGAGCCTTGCTCAGCCCTACCCCACACCCAGAAGGCTCATGTGATAAGATAAAGTGGGACAGGAGCACTGACAGAACTCAATCTGAGCTCAAAAATCCTGGAGTGACTGCGAGTAGAACCAACAAAGTGAGCATTGGAAAAAGCATTCCAACCCCCTGAGCATAAAAGCCTTAAGACTCCTGAGTTTCAGATTCCCAGGGAGGCTGGCAAAGACCAACTCTCAAGACATTCCTTAATCTGATCTCTTTACGGAAATCTCTAACCAGAAAGCCCAGGAATCCGAGGACATCCAGTCCTCTACTTGAGATCACATAAATTCCAGACTGAGAGAGCCTGCTAACAAATCTCAGCTGGACAGTGAACTTCTGCTTCCAATCTGTAGAGAGACAATCTCAGTGAATTTTCCAAGATTTTTTAAAAATACTATCTGGGTTTGTTCCGGGTGGGGGGGGGGATATTTGTTTGTTTGTCTTGGATTGTTTTCTTTTTTGTTTCATTTTATTTTTGTTGAGGGGGTTTCTGTTGTCTTTTCCTGTTTTTTTTTTCTTCTTCTCTCTGTTTTCCTTGTGTTTCTTTAAACCATTTTCTTCAATGTAAATGTCTATCCTTGTCCTCCCTGCTGAAGGGTGGGATTTTGTTCAGTTCATTTAGTTTAAATTGTATTGTGCCCCACCTGAAAAATTTTTCTGTGCTTGCTTTTACCCTTTTTTATGTTATCACCCAAATCCTATTCTCTCTTTCACCCTTCCTCTATTTTGCTACCTCTGACTCTTCTTCCTCTGTTTTTTTTTTTTTCCTCTTCAGCAAATCCTTCACCAACTATACTTTCTCTCTGTTCACACTTGGATAATACAACCTCCTCTCTAACTCCCTCTTACATTCACTTCTCTCTCAGGCATCTAATTAGTTTATACCTTTTGACCCCCTCCCATCATTAATGCTGTGTAAACATTACTGCCCATGAATGCTCAATAACTATTGTATGCTTTGAAGCCTGACATAGGTGATAGTGAAATACTATTGTCACTGAAAGTAGTGACTAACCTACCATTCATTTCATTGGTGGAATTTAACATTGTGATACAGTTAGTACTAAATAACCAATTCAATTCTATTTATTGTGTGCATTGGTCATTCATATTGATGATCTCATATTTGCTAAAGAGGAGCTAGAAATCTTAAGGGACAATAACAGTTCTCAGGATGGGGGTTTGACTTCTGAACACAGCTTTTCTTACAACTCTGAACACAGCTTTTCTGACAACACCCCAACTCAAGTAAGGGACAGGACAAGATTCCCAGCACAGCAGCAAAGATCCAAAGAGAAACGACAAGATAGAGATATCAGGCCAAGTATTCACTTCAATTTAAGGAACGTGAAAAGCCTGAGAAGACCCTAGTCCACACCTGTGTGTGCCCAGGACTCTGGTACCACCACAGCAGGCACATTGGACACTTCCAAGGATCCCATAACCAGACACCACCCAGCTATCATGCACACCTGCTGGATCCAGATATATTGGGCCCATCTCATCACCAGGAATCCAAGATTCCAGTGCAGCAAATAAGTTGTTACATTCTGGCCTATTCCATACCTCTAGGACTCTAGCAACCAGTGACACACCCCTACTGCTTAGTTTCAACAACACAGTGGGCTGTCCAGCAACCCCACCAGCTGCCAAGACCAAGCCCTGGAACCTAGATCCAAAAGTTGCAACAAAACAAGGCCCCAGGCAGAAATAGCTTTCTGGAAGAAAGTGGTCATCAGAGAGGTGACATGTAAGGACGAAGAACCCAAAATTTGACTTGCTTCCACACAGAAAACTCCAATTCAAAGATACAAGAGAAACTTTTCAAAGATGAAGAATCAAACTAGAAGAGGTCACCACAGACTCACAACTCCCCTAAAAAAGATGCCACGGATAGGGACCAAGATGAAAACTTTGAAAATATAATCAATGTTCTGATAACTAAAAGGAACAATGAACTAAAAAAAAATTAAATGAGGGTTCTAAGTTAGAAAACTCAAGAGATGAGAAACTTTGTTATAAAAAATAGAGCTAAAATCTGCAGTCAATGACATGAAAGAATCATGGAAGAATTTAATAATAGACTAACTTCTGTAGAAAACAGAACCTCAGCTCTTGAAGAAAGAATTTCTGACAATGAGGACAGGGTGAGCAAGCTTGAGCACACAGATGACAAACAGAAAAATAACTAATAGAACACAAACAGAATTTTAAAAATATCTGGGATGAAATTAGAACAAACAACATAAGAGTAGTTGGGATACAGGAAGAAATTGAAATACAAACAATTGATATAAGGAACACTCCAAATGAAATAGTTAAAGAAAATTTTTCCATATAAAAATAGAATCAGATATGCTCATCCAGGAAGCCTATAGGACACCCAATAGACCTAATTAAATGAGAAAAATCATTTGTTGTATACAAAATATACAACAGGGAAATCAAGGAAAGAGTATTAAAAGCTGCAAGGGTGAAATGCCAAAATATATTCAGTGACAAACCAAGAAGGATTACATCTGACTTTTCAGCTCAGACTCTGGAAGCAAGAAGATCATAGAAGGAGGTCTTTTAACATCTAAATGACCACAACACACAGCCAAGAATACTATATCTAGCAAAACTCAGCTTCAGATTTGAGGAGGAAATAAGAACTTTTCATGATAAGATCAAACTTGCATCATTCATGAACAGAAAACCATCTTTACAAAGAATCCTCAAAGACAAACACCAGATAAAAGGACAAGCAAACACAACCCAAAACCCACAAACAGAGGAAATTCAATAAAGGTATATGCTATAAATACCCAATCAAGATAGCACAGAACTTACTAGTAAAACACAATAACTATGAAACACAACCACACTTCTGTTCTACCACTGAATGTGAATGGTCTTCACGCATAACTCAATAGACGCAGATTAGCAAATTGGATCAAAAAACAATATTCAGCAATATGTTGCTTACAAGAGACCCACCTTACAGTCAACAACATATTGAGGGTGAAATGATGGAAAAAAATTCTACCATGTGTGTGGCTCAAGAAAGCAAGCTGGTGTTGCAATACTTATATCCGACAAAGTAGATTTCAAATATAAACTAATCAGAAGAGATAAAGAAGGCCACTACATAGTAGTAAAGCAAACAATAGAATAGGAAGATATAACCATAGTAAATATGTACTCTCCAAAAAACAATGCCCCCAAGTATGTGAATAAATTACTCCATGACATAAAACCACTTGTGGGCCTCAACACAATAATACAGGGACTTCAACACTCCTCTGTCACCAATAGACAGATCATCAAAGCAAAAGCGTAATTAAGAAATCTCCAGCCTAAACAACTCCATAAATCAAATGTTCTTAATAGTCATCTATAGAATATTCCACCCCAAAAATCAGCTGAATGCACCTTCTCAGCAACACATGGAATCTTCTCCAAAATAGACCATGTTCTAGTTCACAAAGGAAACTTCAGCAAATATAAAAAAGTAGATATTATTCCATGTATCCTATCAGACCATAACACCATGACCCTAGCAATTAAGAGCAAAAATCATGTTAAATCCTCAGATATGAGTGGAAACTTTGGGATTGAGAGGGATTAGATCAGAAGCAGCACTAAGTTGTTAGAACGCAGAAGAGTGTGTTGACAGACATTGCCTGAAATCCAATCAAATGGCAGCAATTGTTGTCCGAAATGAAAATACACTTGACCTCTCCAAAAGCATAAAGGTTTAATTATTTGACATTGTACAAATCCGTTGTGGTTGTGAGGACAAAAATTAATTGAATCCTGATGCTTAATGTTTATCATCAGAAAAAGGAACTTCTCAAAATATTCATTGCTTTTAACAAAAATAGATGAATACAAATAGGATTTTCCAGCTGCCAACAACCATAAACTCAGCTCAATCTACCCAGGTAGATTATATGACTAAATAATGCATTTAAGTATAATCTAGCACCTGTGAAACTTTCAGCATCTGAGGTAAGCATTTAAGAGTGACCACAGAAGACAAAGGCACTTTAAAAATTATGCTCACCTAACTTCAGAATAGTAACCCTCAGAAAAGTTAGGAATATATAAGATGAATAAATTAAAAAATTAAAGTCTATCCAAGCCCTAAAAAAAATTTATACAGAGGGAAAAAATTAAAAAAAACAAGAACTTTAAAAAATAATTCACAATAGCTAATTTGTGGAATCAGACTAGATTCCCATCAACACATGAATGAATTAAAAATGTGTGTACATGTGTTCATGTATATGTATGTACATAGACATGTGTGTGTGTGTATATATTGTTCAGCTATTAAAAGAATGAAATCCTATCAGCTGCTGCAAAATGTCACCTGGAGTATGCTATATTAAATGAAATAAGCCAGAAAAAGAAAGATAAATACTGCATATTCTTCCTCATAAATGGAAACAAAAAATATTGATCTGAAAGTAGAATATTAATTACAAGATATTCAGAAGGTTACAGGAAGAATAGTTTGATAAAAGGTTGATTGGATTTGATCAATGCTCACTGTATGTATGTATGGAAATGTCACACTGAACCCCATTAATATATATAGTTAGTACAAGTGAATTAAAAAAAAAAACTAAAAGAAAAAAGGTAGAAAAACTTGTTGAAAAGAAAACAATAGGGGTTGGGGATTTAGCTCAGTGGCAGAGCACTTGCCTAGCATGCGAGAGGCCCCAAGTTCAGTCCTCAGCCCTGAAAAAGAAAAGAAAAGAAAACAATATTTTAGATAAATATTTTTAACTAAAATTATTAATTTAAAAGAAATGTAGCTTTTATGAAAAATGAACTATTATATAAGAAATGAGAATTAAAATTTAATTAAAACAGCACATTTGATCATCACAATTGATAATATAGGATTTCAATAAAAATTCACCTAATAATCAAAGTTCAGCAAATTATGATTATTAAAAACCCAATGAGCATCATGTTGATTAAATAGACACATAGAAAGAAATTAAGAAATATTATTTTCCCCACATCTATTCATCATGGTAGCAGTTTATAACCAGTGCCTTAAAATTAAAAGAAAAAAATTTGTTAAAATGAAAGTAGTATAGATTTTCTTAAAAGAAATGATATTCACAGATTTCCATAATACAAATGAGAATTTAAAAAAAATTATTAGAAATAATAAGATACTTTTTAATTTGCTGAAGATAATTATTGAAAGCCAAAATGTATTTTTATATTCTACAAATAAAGTTTTAAAAAATGAAAATTTAAAATATCACTTATAAATAAAAAAATACCTGTAAATAAGCATGAAAATGCAGCTTATGTTTAAATATTTGAAATATTCAATGGTATTAGGAAGACATAGAACAACTTGTTCTTCAATAGGTAGTGAATAGGTAGATTTAACATTTTAAAGATATCTATTCAACCCAAATTTTTATATAATACACATAATTGCAATTGCTTTTAATTCGATTCTAGTTAAAACTTCAATGAATTTCTCTCTCATTTAGAAAAGAAGAAAAAGTGATAGGGTGAATTGCCCTTCTAGATAACACTTATTACACAATCTACAGTGATGAGGAATGTCTCATAACATCACAGGAAGAGATACTTAGAACAGTGGAACAATAGACAGAAAATTGGTTAGTGTAATAAAAATTAAAATGTAAAATCAGACCCCTTCACACAATAATCATTTTTAGTTCAATTAAATTATCAACTAAGTAAGAATTTTAAGACACTGAGATACTCTTTCTTTAAATTCAGGGTAAGGAAGATAAACATTTAAAATTTACAGAGAATATAGGAAAATATCTCCATGTTGGATAAAAGAAACTACAAATCTTTAAAACAAATCTTAAAAATAAATACATCTGATTATGTTGTCATTGAAAGTCTCATCTTCAAAAATAGTCTATACAGAAAATTGAAAAATAAGCCACAATTGGTACATACTTCCCAGATGAAATAAAGATCAAATACAAATAAATAGGACAACTTAATAGAAAAACTGAAGAAAGATATATAAATTCAGATGCAAACTGAAGCCATAATAAGGTCAGTTAAATAAATAGTATGCATGCAAAAATTTGTTTTAATTAACAAAAATGAGTAACTGTTGCTCATATACTACTAGAAGAAATTTCCAACCTCTTTATTTTACAAAGTTGCCTAATATACAATTCTAAACCCAGGATTGGACCTTTGAATTTTGTATATAATCACCAAGAAACATATAAGAATGTTTATAATGTCATTGTTTATAAGTGAATGAAACTGAAACAACAGAAATTAACATTAACATAGTAGAGAAAATTGGTATATGTTAGTTAGCACAATAATATGGCATAGTGAAACTGAGTGAACTAGAGGTGAACATGTCAGGAAGGAGTAATCCTAGAAATGAAGCAGACTGAAATGAAGAAGTCATAAATGAATACTAAAATATATACCTATTTGTTGTAAAACAGAAAAACAATTAAAACTAATCATTATCTTATTTCATTTAGGGTCAAAATATAAGTGAAAAAATATAAAGGCAGGCAGGTGGAAATTCAGAATAAAGAATGCTTTAAGAAGGGGTATAGGATGGGGGACCAGAAACAAGAAAAGGAAACTTCAGTTCTACTGGTATTTTATTAAGTCATTTGTATCTTTGTCTTGTTATTGTGCTTTAAAAGTTAGATATTAATTATATATGGATTAGGGTACTATATTCTTCATCAGTTATTGCAAGTCAAACAACACCTCATACTACTATGAACTTGGTTTTCCAATTATTATCTTGATTTTCATTCTATGTCTGTGCATGTAAATCTCTTTCACTATCATTAAATTCCAGTAGTCAATCATATAGAATTTGCAAACCGTTCACTTAACCTCACTGTTAATTTTTAATATTAATTATTTGAGTGGGCTGTATGTGTTTATGCTACCTTGCAATACCCCAAATAAACCTATAACTACAAAATGTATAAGAATAGAATATAACCCCATCTTTATTATTGTCTCTCTACCTAATATAGTGATTGATACTGTGTGTCAGCAAAAGGAGAATACATGAGTATATAAACCATATATTATATATGCAAACCACTCTCTTGAATGGTATTCACAGCACCAATAAATGCAAAGTAAATACCTTGATTCAGTGCACCAAATACATAGGAAACTGCATGTAAAAAGTACTATTGTTCAATTTTTAAAAGTTTTGTAAGCCAATAATTATGGTAAATATTAAGGCTGCATTTGATGCTATTCACTCATTTTATCCTGTTATCCAATAAACTATATCAATAGGGATGTTATTTTATATTAATTATATAAGAAGAAGTTTAGTCAAAGTATATTAATATCATTGATGTAACTTCTAAACCTTTGTAAAGGACTGTAAAACATTTTTTTTAATTTTTTATTTATTATTATTTTTTTGAACAACCTTACAAGTTTTTAACAAAATAATATAAAATGTGTATAAAATGTGTAAATATTCTGGATATTGCAATTATCTCCAGGAGTGCCCCCCCCAATTACCCTCCCTTATCCCTCCCTTCCCTTTCCCTTTATAACTCTAAAAAAAGGTATTAGATTGTAAAGCATTACATCTTATCTGGATTTAACTCAT
>PVKS010022666.1:0-33400 GCA_004027875.1 Aplodontia rufa
GTGAATTAAAAAAGAAATTACATATGAAGTGTTTTTGACACCAATGTTTGGCATACTGCAATTAGTGGAAGGTAATATAATTGTTATTAAGATTATTTTATTAAGGAGGGAGGCCGGTGTCTTGCTGATTCTGTGCAGAATGCCAAGACAGGAGTAGTTGCACAACCTGAGAATACTGACTGACAGATACAAGAAGCATCAACGTGAGTTTACTGGCAGGGGGCTAGGAAGTAAGGCTGGTCGTCTTTCTAAATTCATTTTTAAATAATATAAAAAGTACATTTGGTGATGCGATGGCAAACATGATCCCAATATCCAAAACCTTTCCCTGGCTGCTCTGTAAACACCCACTTTCAAGGAATGGGTGGGGATGGCAGGTGGCAGAAGGAGGAACTCCACAGGCTCCCTCAGCAGTGCAGAGTGGTAACCAAGGCCTGCTCATCCTCTCCCCTTCCAGCCGCCTCTGATTCTCTCCAGGTGGGCAGAAGTGCCACCTCTCATTAAAGCAATTGTTCAAAGATCATTTTAAGAAACATTTACAAAATGATCCTCCAGGATTTAGTTCTGATGGTCAACTTAATGAGTTTGAAGCTCAAGAGAAAAATCTAGAAGACTATAAGGGCACAGAATTAGAGAAATAAAAAAGTCATGACACTGAGTTCAGAGTCATTTGTATTCCCAAGGCCTCCTTCACCGCAATTCACGCTGTTGAAGAGAACTCTAAACATCAGTTTGTCTGCCTTCCAGGCCCTCAGCCATCTAGTACCTTGAGGCAGTATGGGCCTCATGTTCTTCCATCTTTAAGAGTGAAAATGTCAGGCTGTGTGTAGCTCAGTGGTAGAGAACTTACCTAGAAAATGTTGAGGCCCCAGTTCAATCCCCAGCACTGCAAAATAAACAAATAAAGTGAAAACACCTTCTTGGTCAATGTTTCTCAAATTAGACTTCTTATCACCTACTTCAGAATCACCTGGGGATATTGTTTATAATGCCAAATGTTGGACTCACAGGGACCTCTGGAGTCTGAGATTATGATGGACCCAAGGTGTCTACATGTAAGGGCCTTTTCACAAGCAAGTTTGAGAACTAGGTGCTCAGAAATTGGCACTTATTTGGAGGAAGGCATTAACAAGATTTTTTTTCTCATTTCAGGGCTTTTGTAATCTAAAAGAGGCACTTCCAAGTGAGCATAATAATAAACTTAGCTAACATCAAAGAGCATCCCTAGCCAGCAGCAGTTCTGTTCCCCTGAAGTTCTTTCCCCACCAGGACCTTCCCTAAGCCACAGCTCTGACCCACAAAAGTTGGTTTGGTCTGGCAACCACTGGTACTACAAAACTCAAGTCCAGCTCTTAGTAAATTTTACACCCACACAGAGAGAGAGAGGGAGAGGGGGAGAGAGAGAGAGAGAGAGAGAGAGAGACAGGGCACTTAGGTTTGTGGAGACATTGTCCTGTGCCAGTTCCTTACATGTATTACTTTACTCTCTATCAAAACAATCATGATAGGTAGATACTACTCTGCCCCCATTTTAACCACAACACTGCAGCACAGTATGAGCCAATAATTTATCCGCAATCTCCCACCTAATAAGAGAAGTCCAGATTTGAGTTGAGGTAATAAGATGCCAGAGTAGTGTTTTTATGTTCCCACACCTAACATAATTTTCAATAATAGAAGCTTGGGTCTCAGTTTTTTTTTTTTTGTTTGTTTGTTTGTTTTTTTAAGAGAGAAGGACAATGAGAGAGAGAGAAAGAGAGAGAGAAAATCAATATTTATGGAGCTTTTCACATGGCTTTCATTGCTCTGGGCATGCCAGGCAAGCACCATAACCGCCGAGCCACCGCCCCAATCCCTGGGTCTCAATTTTAAGAAAATGCTTTAAAGGGTCACAGATCCTGACACATTGCCTGTGATATATGGAGAGTTAAATTCACAGGTCTCAACTATTCTTTCCAACCTTAAAGGTGAATTAAACTAAAGAAAGTTGGGTGATTCCCATTGTCCAGACTAATGGATCTCTATGAAGAGAGAACAATCTAGAAAAGTGCAAAATTGTTTTCAGTTGTTACACTGAGGGGGGACCAAAGGCATATCCAACCCAAGACTGCTAAAGGGTCTGCAGCTGTCTCGAGACAGGCCCAAAATCCAGGAGAGCTGCCCTCCACCATGCAGCGACAGCGCTGGTGGAGAAACTCATGCACTTGATGCAGACAGTACTCAGAGTTCTAATAGCGCTGTCCCCAGACAGGGAGGACAACTGAGCATCTGTAGCCTTACTGGTCCCTTTCCAACTTAACTCCAGCTGTCAACCATTCCTCTTAAAAGACTATGTTTTTGAGAACTTTGGAAATTTTAGACAAGTTTCTCTCTACTGAAGAAAAAAAGACAAAAACCAGCTGGCGTTCTGGTGCCATCCCATTGTCTAGCTGAACCACGTTGAATGTGTTTCTGCCAATTTCTCAATTGTGTAGAGAACTCAGAGCAAACCATAGTTTATCTACAACTGTGACACCTGATCTCTGTGGATAACTGGGTCATGAGAGATTGCAGGAGCATAAACAAAAGCAGGATTCAAAGTATGCTCCTTCAATGAGTCTGCACCCAGTAATGGCCTTATTAATCACCACTATCATTATAGTTACCCTCCTCAGCAGCAGCATCAATTCAGCGACAGCTTCTCTTGGTGACATCTCCTTATTATAGCACGGTATTAATTGTATCCAAGCTGATTTTTCTGCTACTACTACTAAACAGCTGTGTGGAAGTAAATATCCCTCAGTGAAATACCAGCTCAGGCTGGCAGGGCTCAGGAAATTGATCCAGATGTGAACAACTGGCTCAGAGGGCAGATGCAGAACAGAATACCCCAGTGTCTTCCTTAACTTAATAATCAGTGTCCAATTTTAGAGATTCTGAGACTTTCTTTCAAACACAATAAGCTATCAAAGAGTTAACAGCTTGGGTTTGCTTTTGTTGGTTTAGTCTAGGTCAGAAACATCCATCCTGAGGAACTTTTGTCTCATTTTCTTCTTTAACAAAAAAAAATACAGCCACCATCAAGAGAATAACCACATGGATTCCATTAACATCTGATTAAAAACTATAACTATCCCAAATTTCTATTGTGGTTATTAGGGAACAAAGCTGTCTCAGCATTTTGATTTTTTTTAAAGTACATTTCAAAGCACTTTAGTTTGTGACTTCCGCAAATTAGAGCTGTCACTGTTTTTTCCCTAGACAGACCGAGACAATTACATTCCAAAACCACAGCTATTTCTGTCCCTCCCTTTAGTCTCCAACTGGCTGGTGAAAGTGCCCAAAAAACCTGTTGATTTGTATTTCTTTGGTTGCTTTTTATCAGTTTAATCATCTCTGGGCATCACACTATTTATTTTAGCTGATTTTGTTTTAAACATCTAGCACTGAGCTAAGATTCAGGGCACTTGTTCACCTATGAAAACTAGGAATAGTAGCTAATCTTTCCACTGCTCTCCACAAGAGCAGAATCCAGGCAAAGACGAGAGACCATGGAGCTGAGAGCAGGGACACAAAACTTCGGAGCCCTCCAAGAAGGGGTGTGGGCACGTAATGAATTTGGAAGCCATCTACAGTGCACTCCAGCACCCTTGGCAATGAAGCATATGATTCCCAAATGAAATAAACATCACTTTTTGAGAAGCATTGCAAAGTGGAATGGCCACTTTACAAAATAGATTTCTAAAAACTAATAATAATAATTGCATCCTGATAACATGTGAATTATTTCCCACACATTGCAAAATGTAGTTCTTCCAAATTATAATCCATGACACTTATACATACATTTCTACCTAAAAGGCAAATTTTAAGTTGATAGGCATAACTTATCAATCTTTATCAAATATATATTTTCGAAAAGAAAGAAAAATCACAGATTGCTAAAATTATATTTTAACTTTTAATAAACATTGATGAGCGTCTTTTTCTCCATATAGAATGTGTGAAATAGAAAGACAAAAGAGGGAAAGAAAGAAAAGGAGGAAGAAAGAAAGAAAGACAGGAAGAGGAAAGAAAAAAGAATGAAAGAAAGAAAAGAGGAAGAAAGAAAGATAAGTCTTTGGTTTTCTCCCCAAAACAAAGTATTTGGACTCCCTCCCCCCTTCTCCTAACCCCAACTCAGCCCTGGCTCTTAGTGGTCTTCGCTGTCTCCCTGTCTTATTGAGCAAGAAAAAGACTAATCACTCCATATGTGACTGGAGTTGCTGTCTACCCAAAGCATATGTGTTTAATCAACTTTAATACCCCTGTAGGCCAAAGGAAGTGGAATACTAGGGGCTGGGAATAATTATCATTTCCATTACATTAGCACGGCTTGCTGGCCTGCCAGAGGGGGCAAGGTTCTCACATGGCTCTGCTAAGACCTGGCTGGCAGCTTAGGGGAGAGCAATAGGTAACTGACACCAAACCTTTGCTGCTCTCAGCTGCCCTGTTCTCTAAACTCACTCCTTTGCATTGGGGTCACAGCATCTACAATGATTAATGAAAAAAGTGAATGATCTTTCTCATTTTCCTCAAGGTGCCCTTGAAATTTCTCTCATTAGGTGAGGTGAGGGAAATAAAAATCTGTTGATTGTATAAGCCAGTGAAAAATGAACAGGTTCCGAGGTAGCCCAGATATAGAAATTCCAGAAAGTACCATTAATTCCAGATGGTGTTCCTCTCACGAGTGTTGGGATCCCTGACCCAGTAAAGTTCTCCCTCCCAGTGAAAAAACTAGAGGGCTGCCCAAAGGCTCTGGAGGAGATACAAAGGACCTGAATTCTTTTCTGGGCTCTGCTCTATGCAAACTGTGTGAGCTATTTGACTTCTCTGAGTGTTGATTTCCTTTTTTTTGTAAAGTGGAAAGAAAAACATCTGCCATTCCAACTCCTGGCATTGTTGTGAAGATCAAAGAAGACCTATGTTTGTGAAGGCTCTTTGTTCACCACAAAGCACTAGGATAACGACCAACAAGTGGTATAAAAGAGTATTGAAGTTGCCCAAAACTAAAAATATCCAATCTTGGCAGGATGGGAATAACTGCACCCTCTGTATACTGCAGAAACAAAAATAAGCAGGGATACTTTTTGCAATGTATAATATGTATCAAAAGCTTCAAAATGCATATGCATTTTGACCCAAAAACTCCATTGCTGTTTTTTATGTTCTGTCATAATGATGCCAGTTTTGTGGATGTTGCATTCATGGCCTCTCAGAGTGGAAGAATGAAACCGAGGGACACTAAGGCAAGTATAGTAGACAGATTTTATTTTATAGAAAGTAAAGCATAGGGAAAAGAGCAGACTTCCCCCAGAGTGGAAGAAGGGGACAGAGCTGAATAGGCAGCTAAATTTGCCCTTTTTATAGGGAGTTCACCCTTCAATTGGTCATCCTCTCCCTTCCGGCAAACCTAAGACCTGGGAGTGAAAACTTCTGGTTGAGTCCAACCTTGGGTTTGTGCCTCAGGCATCAATAGAAAGAATGTGGCAGCTTGCTTAGCAGAAGGGAGTGTTTGCTTTTGAAACCACCTTGCCAGACCTTTCTCATTAGCACTGGGGGATGTCAAATTGATCTTGAAGGAAAAAATAGGTTTTTCCTTGATTAACTACTCTGACTACCTAACTTCTTCCTCCTTTCCCCCCACCCCCGCACCCATCTCAATAATATATCAGAGTGAAAATGTGTAGGAATTATTTTAGTTAAACCCCTTTTGTATTCTTCAAACTTAGCAATATCATCCAACTCAAATCTCATTAGAGTAATTCCAGTATTAAGAAGATTATCAGTTATGCCTGCATTCCAATAACTTCAAAAAAATAAAATAAATTGGTCTTTTGATTCTCTGAGCAGCGCAATGGCAGATGACAAGAATAAGCACCTTATACCAGGTGGCAAAAAAGGGGCCAAAAAAGAAATAGTTGATTCAGTTTCCAAGAAAGATCAATATGATGTGAAACTACTGGCTATGTTCAGTATTAGAAATATGGGGAAAACACAAGTCAGAGGACTAAAGGAACAAAAATATCATCTAATGATTACAAGAGTCCTATGTTTAAAGTGAGCCTTGCTGGTATGCAGAATGTAGAAATTCGAACTACTTACTGAGAATTCAGGGCAAAAAATGCCTAACTTCCACGGCATGGATCATGCCTGTGACAAAAAATGTGTTCCATGGCCAACAAATGGCAAACTATGACACCTCTGTTGATGCCAAGGTTTCGCCAAATTAGTAAGAAGATGGAAATTGTGACCTGAGGGGTACAGGCAGATGTCTTAAAAGAAATGGTCAAAAAATGGACTCTAGACAGCATTGGAAAGGAGATAGAAAAGGCTGGCCAATCTATCCATCCTCTTCATGATATCCTCATTAGAAAGTAAAAATGCTCAAGCCACCCATGTTCTAATTGGAAAAATCCATATTACTTCCTGATGAGGGTAGTGGTTCTGGAAAAGATCCTAGGACTAACAGGTGCTAAAGTCAAATGAGCTGATGGGTATGAACCACTTGTCCAAGAACACATTAAAAATTCAGATTTTTAATGACAAACAACATGTCCTGTTTGTGAAAAATAGAATAAAATGCTTATTTTTTTAAATTATTTATGACTTAATTTACTTGCATATGTAAAACAATCAATAAAGTAATCACATATAAATGTGTGTGCATATGTGCAGTGAAAAGTTCTAAAATATAATAGCAAGAGATTAGGGGTCAGATATGGCAGGCAAAATGAGTTTTTGTTTTTAATTTGAAGAGCTATAGTTTTGTTTTTGCTTTGGGGGGGATGATTTTGTTAAAAAGAACTCAGATGGCACTAAGATTCTACATCTACACATTATGCAAAGTTCATAAGACCACAGTTTGTTATGTGTGTATAGAAATTAGTATGAGAAGGCTGGGGATGTGGCTCAGTGGTAGAGTGCTTGTGTAGCATGTGTGAGGACCTGGCTTTGATTGCCAGCATACCAAAGGGAGGGAAAAAAAGAGTATGAAAAGTTGCAAGAGATAGTGCTAGAGTTTAGACCTGGTCTGTTTCCACAAAGGCCCATGTGTTAACGACTTATCCCCAGTGTGGTATTATAGAGCGGTGGTAGAAACTTTAAGGTGAGGCTTGTGGGAAATCTTAGGTGTCTGGAAGTCATGCGCTTGAAGGGGATAATGGGACCCTGGTCTCTTTCACTCTTTCTGAGGTCCCACTCAAGAGGTTAATGCTTTGCTCCACATACGCTATAGCAATAATGTGCTGCCTCTGGTAGCCCCAAAGCAATGGGGCCCATTGACCATTTACAGAAAACTTCAAAACTGTAAGCCAAAAGGAATCTTTTCTTTTTATAAGTCAACTATCTCAGGAATTTGTCTTAGTAACAGAAAGTTGAGTAACATAGATAGTGTCCCTGTCCTCTCCAAATCTTTACAGTGCAGCAGAAACATGGAAGGGCTGTAGTTTTGAATATTTTCTATGATGAGTACATTTATTTGTGTTTTTAAAAGCCACATTTCATTTGGAATACAATATAAGTTATTGCATAACCCATGTAACACTCCCAATAATTACTACAAGAGTATAGAAAAGGGAAACCAACAAGAGTGCAATATGGAAGATACGGTTTCATGGTGACAGAAGCAGGGCCTTCTAGCCCAAAGAAAGAATAGAAGTTCAGATTTAGTGTAAAAAGGAGAGCAATATATGAGGGGAACAATAAAAAAAATGGTTAGGGAAGTTATGTTATGGATAATAACATCATATAGAGTGGGAAAATGCAGAAAGAATCTTAAATTTTATCCCATGGGAGCCATTGGCAGTTACTGAGTTTGAATGTACTACTTTGAAATCTGTACATTATAAGGTATTGACAGAACTATTTGATGTTAAAGTGCAATGTCAGATATGTGAGAATTTACAAATAGCAGTCAGAACAGATTATGGAAAACATTTGGACTTCTCTTGAAGAAGATAAAAGCTATGTTATTTCAGTTGTCTATGGCTGCATACCAAACCATCCAAAACTTAGCTTAAAACAACAACTTAGTCTCAATTATGAAATCTGGCCTGGGCTCAGATGGACAGTTCTTCTGACCCATATGGTGTCTGCAGGGGCTAAAATGTTCAATATGATTTCAAAACTCATATATCTTCTGCCTTTCTTAGGACAGTGGCAGAAGGTAAAGACCGATGAAATGTCAAGAACTATGAAGGATCTAAGATGTACTCTACTTGTAAGCTAGCAAGTGATTGTAAGTCAATCACAGTTTCATAGACATGTCCCATGTGAGAGACAGCATACTTGATTACTCATGACACGGGAGTCAGCCTGAGTTTCATGTTTGCATGGATTCCCCTTGCCACCTCCACCCCCTGCCCTGCCCACTGATGTCCCATGGCAGCAATGTGGAATGGCCCAGTTAGATTGTGCTTACATAGTGGGTGTGTTCCACAACTACAGAGCCCAGAACCTGGAAAATTCCCAGTCTTGTTTAAGAGGGCTGTAGGCAAATGTGCCCAACTTTGTTCTAGAATGAGACATTATCTTTATTACCTGATCAGGAAACAAATCTTCCTTCTGACAGTAGGGAGACTCTTTCTCTATCTTCCAAGAATGTTTGCTATTCAAACTTCATTGAAAAAAATCCTTAAAAAATAATCTAAGACAAAAGATATTAGAATATATGTGGAAATATCATAGAGAATTAACTACCCCACCCTGGACAATTTTTTTTTCCCAAATGACCTCTCAATGTGGTAGATTTCTCACAGCATGATGGCTCAGAGTTGAGGTGCCACAGGTGGTGATACTTACTGGTGGAGACTCTGCAGTCCCAAGTTAGCACAGGACATTACATGGCAAGAGGGGTATATACAAGAGACAAAAATCAAAATGGCATTTTTTTCTTTTTATTAGTTCATTATAGTCTTACATAATGAAGGCATTGGTTGTTACACATTCACATGTTATGACAATATAGTTTGAACCCAATCCTTGCCCAGCATCTCCTGCCCCCTGCCCCACTCCCCAGTCTCTTATCTCCACTAAATTCCCCTGACTACAAAAATATATGTATAATTATATGTATTTTATATAAATATATATGTATATATATACACACACACACACATATATATATATATAATTTGTTTTGAATTTTCTAGTTTTAAATGCCTGCATTTATTCAGCATCTCCAGGGAGTAAAGAATGCCATACAGTATTTAAAACTTCCTCTTTTCCTTCCCATCTTCCCCCTTCCTCCTCCCCTTGCCCCCTCTCCCCACTACATAACTAGTCTTCCCCCAGGTCACATGTTACTCCTAGTTTGATGGGTCAAATACATAAACTTGACTATCTCTCACCCTATCTTTTATTTTACTCTAGCTTACACATATGAGAGAAAATATTTGACCTTTAACAGACCCACACTTGGTATAACCATTAATCCATGAGTGATTAACCCATTCACAAGGACAGAGCACTCATAACTTAATTACCTCTTAAAAGTTCTACCTGGTTCTATCCCCTGATACTTCACAATGGGGACTAAATTTCTCTTTATTTAGTGGTACATTATAATTAAATATAATATTGTTTCATTATGCCATATTCATTCATGTATAACATAATTTAATCAGTCTCATAACCCATTACCTTCCCTTTCACTTCTCTTCCCTCTCCTTCTTCTATTTTACTGGTCTCCCTTTATTATTATTACTATTATTATTATTATTATTATTATTTTAATTAGTACATTATAACTGTATATAAAAGCATAACTCATTATGGACATAGCAAAATTTGGTAGATTTTGTTCTTCAGTACTTCCCCATACCCTCCTCTCTTTCCTCCCCCTCAATCCCCTTCCTTTCTTGGTATCTCTTCTATTTTCATGAAATCCCTTTCTTCTTCTCTTCTCTTTCTAGCTTCCACATAGGAGAGAGAACATTCTACCCTTGACTTTGGGTCTGATTTATTTCATTTAACATGATGCTCTCCAGTTGTAATCATTTGCCAGCAAATGACATAATTTCATTCTTCTTTAGGACTGAGTAAGACTCCACTGTGCACATATACCACATTTTATTTATCCATTAGGAACTAAACTTCAACATGAGTATTGGGGAAACATTCAAATCACAGCACGGTACAAGTGAGTGTATATCTTAAATACACTATACCAGAAGTTAATCTATTACCATTGTGGCCAAGAATCCGCCAGAATCACTTTCTTTCTGGAAAGAGACTTTGATCCACCTATAAAAATAATAGTTTTACTTATATCTCTTTCTTAAATTATTTCAGTGTCCATTGGTTCCATGTTATAGTGCTCCCTAGCTGAGCTTGGCAGTCCTCCCAAGAAAATTTCCCTGGGAATTCAAAGAAAGTCTTCCTAACAGTAGAAGTTCAAGCTAAAAGCCAATGTGGACTGTTAGTTCCAAAGCCTGACCAATATTAGAAGCATCTATGTGACTTTATTAAGTGCACATTTCTAAATCCAATACAAGATTCATGGAAACAGAACCACTAAGAATGAGGGCCAGAAATACATAGCCTTCCAGAGGGTTCCTACGAAATCATTTGGGCCTATTCTGAATATTACAACCTGGATACTTCCAATTTAGCTGACTTCTTTCCAAGTATTTTGTCACTATCATTGGAGCCCTGCTCTCCTACCTACTGTCACCTATCATAGCCAGGCCACTTTACCTCTGAACAGCCGTAAAGAGTCAATACCATAAAACACTGTATTGCTTTGGGCATCAGTGAAATGAGGCAAAACAAGTCACTCAGAAACTGTCTTTCAACAGATGAAACTGTCATGATTGTTGGCTATTTGTTGGTATGAGAAAGAAGAGTGACACAGGGTTCCTGGAGTATTTGAGGTAAGTACACACTTAAAATTTGAGAATTTGTAGCCCAACTCCAAGGCACTTCATCTCTATTCAATTCCCCTCAAAATTCCCTAAGCGTCATCCCTCCGGTGTCTTTCCAAGTATAGGAACCACACAGGTAGAAGGGAAGAGACTTACTTCTGGTTTACAGCAGTGGCCACTAGTGTAGTCTTGTTTGTTTGTTTGTTTTAAGGGAGAGAGAGAGAGAGAGAGAGAGAGAGTCAATTTTCAATCTGGTTTTTATTTTTCTGGCACTTGGTTATATATGTGGTTCTAGGGTTTGAACTAGGGTCCTCCTGAATGCCAGGCAAGCACTCCTTTGCTCAAGCCACCTCTCCTGCACCCCTAGTGTAGTCTTTTAAACAAATATTTCTACTTGCCGTCTTTTGAACAAATGTATTTCAAGATGGAATTTTTTTTAAAAAGTCTTTTCGAAACATTTTTAAGTTCACATTTGTGTTGTGCTCTAAAGTCATGATGATCTGTATGTGGTATTTATCATCTGGTAAACAATTAGTACAATGACATAATATAACTATTTTAAAAAGTGGAAAAATGGCTATCTAAGATAAAGATCACAAACAACTCCTGCAAGCTGGCTCTAGCCCTTAGATGTGTTTTGTTTGGTTATCATGTACATTTTTACAAAATTGTGCTTAAAATTCCATGTAAAAATCTCTAGATTTCTGGAACTTCCAAAAAATATCAGAAGGCATCGGATCCCCCTGGATTTGTTCTTGACAATATCAGCAATCTGAGCTGAGTAGAATCTTTCTCTGCTTCATGTGGGATGTGCTCTCCAATTTTCCACATTTTCACACCTCCATATGGCCTCGTATGTGGCAGATTAACTTCTTGGGCCCTGAGACATCTGTGTTTGCCTCCCTAGCTAAGCAATGGAAACTGTAGAAATCAATACACAAGATTGGGAACATAAGAATGTCGAGATTAAATGGTATTTTAGTAAGTTAAATTCCGTAATTTTATAATTATATTATTGATTATTCTATTGTCAGAGAGAATGGGGGGAAGGAGAAAGGAGGGAAAGGGGAAATATTGAGGACTGAATTTGAAGAAGCTATACTCATTGTTTTTATAGGTATATCATGGTGTAGTCTAATGTCACATATAGCTAAAACACAACAACAAAAATGTCAAGAAAAAATATGCTTAAAGTTTTTTAAAAAATGGCCTTTTAGGTCAAAGAAGAAATGAAAGCCAGTAAAAGATAGCAGGGTCTAAAAGTAAGATCTAGGTTCTAATCCCAGCTCTGCAACTCAACTGAGAACTGACTCCATTCCTATCACAGAATGTCTCTAGGGTTAGAGTCCTCATCTTTGACCCCAGGAAGGAAGCAAACTGATGACTTAGTATCTTTTCAACCCAAGAAAAAGGTCAGCCAACTGCAGCCTGTAGGTTAGACCTAGCCAGCTTCCAGTTTTTGCACTGCCCACTGACTAAGAAACAGTTTTCAAAATTTAATGTTTAGATTAAAAAATCAAATGAAGAATAACATTTTATAATAGAAAAAGTATATTAAATTCTCATTGTAGCAGCCATAAATAAAGTTTTGTTTGAATACAACAAAACACATTGTCTATGACTGGTTTTGCTATACAACACCAGACCTGAGTGGTTACAACAGCAACTGTGTGGCCCGCAGTCTAAAATATCTGCTTTTAGGCTTTTTACAGAAGTTTACTGGCCCCTGGCCTAAGATATCATTCTAAGCTATTCCATCAGACTACCAGAGAATTTTTGATTTGTATTTATACGAAACATTCCTTCTAAGAGAATTTGAAGTTTCCAGATGATTACTGTGGTTTTAAGTATGACCAAAGCATTTATAGAGCCCTTCATTCCATGAAAATAATAACAATAGCAGTTATCATTTATTGAATGTATATTATATATTCAATATATATATATATTATGTTCTAGACATTACACATGTATTATCATACAAAAATTCTCTGGAATCTCTGAAAGTAAGTTTCATCATCCCCCTTTTGTAGGTAAATGAACCAAATCTTAGAAAATATATATTTCCAGTGTCAAACACACAGCATATAAATAGCCAGGTAAAAATAATCAAACCTAGGTCTGTCTGACCCCCCAAGCCCTGTTCATTATAAATGCCATTGCTCATTCTTCATATGCTGAGTCCCAGGTAGGCTTGACATAAAGATGAATTGGGTTTAACACCATACATACTTTGTTATACCCAGAACTTTTTTTCTAACAAATCCTATCCCAACCCTGTTCTTAAAAATATAATAGAGTCACCGGATTTGCTTTCCCCTTAAATCTCACCTTTCTGTATCAGAAACATTGCCATGGAAGTTGAAGGAACCCAGAGTTCCTCAAAATGATGTTGGATGTTGGGTTTTTAGTCTTCATTGTATGTATGTATGTATGTATGTACGTGTATACATGCATGTGTGTGTATTTATATATATACATATACTTATGTGTATATATATACATATACATATGTGTGTATATATATACATACATTTACATATGTGTGTGTGTGTGTATATATATATATAGATAGATAGATAGATATATAGATATATGTATATATATCCTGTCAGCTACTGATATGTGCTCCACCATGGTGGGCTAAATATGGTCTTCGAAATCATCTCTTTTACTGCCTGTTTACCATTCTTCTTGATGGTCGTTCTTTTCCATCTTTAATATTCCCATTCTCATCTTGGCAGTATTTTTTCACTTATTCCATTAAAGCAAACATTTTGAAAGGGAGAGAAACTCATTAAGTGCTACTCATATGCCTTCAAGCAAACCATAAATAAAATAAAAGGAAAAGTAGAAAGAAAAGTTTGCGATGGACCAACAGCAAATAGGGTATTGACAGGAGGAAAAAGAGATGCGAAGCAAATGTCCTAGGAATAGGGAGACAGATGGAGAGAGAGAGAGAAGAAGGAAAAGAAGGAGGCCAATGCAAGAGACAAAGAGATGTGAGGGAACAAATAAAAAACAAAAGAGAGATGGTCATTTTTCCCAGAGGAGAAAGAAAATACCCAACCACCTCATTTCCCTAACTCCATTCCCTCCTGATCCCATTTGCAGCAGTTCCAATTTGAATCAAATAATGTTTGAGATTTGGGATTCACTAGTAAACTAGCTCTGATTTCCTAATCCCAGCACCGGATGGTTTGGGGTGTAGGGATTTGGAGTTAATTAATTCAGCCACCTGTAGCACTCATTCAGATATCGCTACCTTCTCATCTACTACAAAGTTATTTGCAAATGCGGAGCGGTTGCTCTTCGGCACCCTTTGCTTCCACAGCTCTGAAAAGTTCTGCCTTATTCTTCCTAAGCAACCTCCCTCAGACCCAAGTACAGGTCAACTTGTATAGAAAGTATGCAGTTTTCTATACTCTTTAAGCTTATTTATTTATAGCCTCTTTAATGTGCTAACTATATAATCAGAGAGAAAAATTTACAGTAAATGAAGAGGGCATGATTTTAGTTTCTCAAATTTAAATTCTCTTTACTTTGTGAGTTAAAGCAGAATTAAAATCATTTCTTTAAGGGAGTTTGGGGACTGCCCGGTGGCACTGCATCACCTCACCTTCATGCAGATGCAGAAGCCTGCTGTTTGAGAAAGTGACTTTGCTGGGTGTTTCCAACAACTTCTTTCTGTTACATCCAAGTACAGTGTTTCCAGGGACTCACCCTGCAAAACAGTGATGAAAGTCATTAGGGGGTTTAAAAATATTAAATTCCTTGTCTCTCAGTATTAATCAAAAGTTTTAAGAAACACAATATGTAGGGAGGTTTCTTTGAAAGATATTAAATACAGTCATACATCATAATATTTGCTTGGTACAGTTAGGACCTACTGGGCCCAGGATAACACATGGGTACCTTCCTGGATCAGGCAAAACTCCAAGGGCTCTACTGTTTGGATCTAATTTGGTAGTCTCCTCCAATCCTTTGTGGCATATGTCCTCTATCTACTTTATAGTTAAGAGAATCGAGACCAAAGTTAAGCAAATTGGTGGAAGAATTGAATTAAAACCCAAGTCCCTGATTTCCAGCATATTCTCTCCCCCTCCATATTGCACATTTTCCACCTCTAGAATTTCTTTCCATTTTCTTCCAAAATTATAGATGCCTTCTAGTTTGTAAAGGAAGTGCTTGTGCTTGTCTTATCAACAGGCAGTTTAAGAATCTCAATATATCTCCTCTCATCTTTGAAAAATCAAGGCTGTAATGTAAGCAATCTTATCAAACATGGAATATGAAACAGCTCCTTAGAAGTTAAAGGACATTAAAAATGTTGACTGCTAATAAGCATGCTGGGATTGTTATCTGCATTTCAAAGGATCTCTTGGGAGAATGAAAAAGGTTGATCAAGCACAATTATCTGTATAGCAGTTAAAATTTTTAACTACTCCAATATGTCGGTAGTGAGATTTAATCTTAGCGTAAGGATACCTTTATCAGCCTCTGGGATTTATCATGCACACAAAGCAATTTAGACACGCATGGTTCCTGCCTTTCAGGATCTTTCTAAAATGGAATTCCTCTCCATGGATACTCATTTGTATTGATAGAATTTCTTACTAAGAAAACAAAGCGTCTTTCAAAATCCCAGGTCGTTACCAACTTGTCATATTGGAAAGATAATACAATTTCAGCAGAATATTCCCTCTCCAGCCAAAAGTTAATGAGATAATGAGCTCGGTTTAATTTCTTGGTAAGGGCACCAGTTTCAAGCCACAAAGGCCCCTGACAATCCTGGCATTTCTCATTGCCTCCATTCTATCTGCCTTCGTTGCTGGTGCCCTTCATTTCCAAAGGAAAAAAAAAGGTACAATTCCAGATTTTTGCCACAACCTTGCCCCCATCTGAAATGCATCATCTTAGCCTATATTTATTTTCACATTTCTAGACCCACTGTTCACCCTCTTTATTTAAAAAATAAATATACACAATTATATATATTTATATATAGTGATTAATATATTTACATATTTTATGAGCATATGTATTTATATTTATATGATACAAATACATTTATACTATATAGAGATTTACATGTATAAATTTATATGAATAGGATATAGATATATATATATTTAGGCATCTATATTCTATTTATATCTAAATATATGCATGTATTCATATATATATATCCTATTCACACAGATTTATAGATTTGTATATGAATAGGCACATAGTTATTAATAGATAGATATCTATATTGAGATATAAATAGGCAGAGAACCTGCTATGGGCAAGACATTGTGTCTAGGAACTGAGAATATGAGCCTGTGCTAGGGTGATCAGCCTAGTGTAGGAAATTGTCTCAACCGTCCCATACAAGGACAGGAGCCAGGTGTTGTCAGAACAGCACAGAGAGGGCATTTAATCCTGCTTGGAGGAATCAGAAAAGACTTCCTAGAAGAGATGAATTAGAGCTGAGCCTTCAAGGATGAATAAGAGTACCCAAGGGAAGGAGATAAGGTATGAAAGCTCCCTAAACTCTTTAAAAGTGTCTGAAACTTGGGACGTATAGCAGGAAAGTAAGCATGTACAGCAATATTGTGGCTTGAGAAATCTCAACATTACGCAAAGCCTTTGTAACTTTATCCTGTGGTTCAAACAGTCACCATGGATTTTTCAGCAAGAAAACAACAACTTCAGACTGTATTTAAGAAAGATGGGGAAGGGGGCTGGATCGGTGGCTCAGCGGTTATGGCGCGTACCCGGCATGCGCAAGTACACGGGTTCAAACCCCAGCACCCACGTACACAACTGAGTGTCAGAGCAACGAAAGCCACATGAAAAACTCAATAAAAATTGATTCTCTCTCTCTTTCTCACCGTCCTTCTCTCTTAAAAAAAAAAAAAGAAGAAGAAGAAAAGAAAGACGGGGCAATAGTCATTCAGAGTCAGTAACAAGAAATTGAAGCCAGGAAAACCTGTCACTGGAAATATGAAAGACAGGATAGGAGATGGGAAAGATCTTGGGAATGGAAAGGAGAAGAAGGTGTGTGTGTTAGACACCTTCCTCCAAGGAGACACCCTGTGGACACTTCCATTCTGTTATCCTATCCTTTAAACAGTTGCCCAAGGTTCACAAATACTTTCAGAGCTAAAACCAAGGATCTCAGATTGCATTCATTTGAATCTCTTTTTATTTTTAAAAATGAAGACTGGCAGATAATAATATCTCATCAGTTCAGTCCCCAGAACACCAGCTGGAGGCCTCTTCAAGGTGACCTGGACAAGCAACGGAGAGCGTGGAAGACTGTATTTGCTGTTGATTAAGTCTAAACTCCAGGTTCCTTCAGCTGCACCAGCCAGCTGGAATGCTGTCACTTCCCAGCAGCTACCCCGTGTCCATCTTCATTTGCACTAAGAGGCAGAAGCTCACACCTTTCATCAGAATAATGAGCAAAGACGCCCATAATAATGAACTATGTGATTCTGGTGGTGATGGCATCTCTCCCTAATCATTCCATCCATATCAGTTCTACTTTCTGTCTCTCTATCATATCAGAAGGAGCTCAGCGACAGGAACACATTCTCTCCTGAGCATTTCTTCCAATTCAGGTTTGAGCTAATTTTCTGAATTTAGTACTGCTAAGTCCTCAGGATATTTTAGGACAGGGACTCCAAGCAATGTAAGGGAATCTAGTGGCCATCTCTCCAAGTCTAAGTTCTTACCCTGGCATGTGGTTTCTGTAGTATTTCCCTGAGGAGGTGAGCACAGTCTGATTAAGAACTACTCTTGCTCTGCCATATTAGGTCCTAGGACCATAACCATTTATTTTGCCATAGCTTTATTGAGATATAATTCACATACCATAAAATTCACCTTTTAAATGGTGTAACTCAGTGGTAGAGTTCATCTTAGCATGTGCAAGGCCCTGGGTTCAATCCAAAAACATAAACAAGTTAATGGTCTTTAAGACAGTCATTGAGGCCAAGCCAGTGTGTGCTCATGATCCCAGCAGCTTGGGAGGCTGAGGAAGCAAATCTCAAGTTCAAGGTCAGCCTCAACAAGGCCCTATGCAATTTAGCGAGACCCTGTTTCAAAATAAAAAAATAAAAAGGGCCTGGGGATGTGGCTTAGCGGTTAAGCCCCTCTGGGCTCAATCCCCAGTACCAAAAAATAAGATATCCATGGAGTTATGCAAACATCATGACTTATCTAATTTTAGAATATTTTCATCATCCCAAAAAAGGAAAGCCCATGACATTTAGCCATTACTCTTCGTTTTCCCTTTGCTTTAGCGTCTGGTAACCACAATTATATTTTGTCTCTTTGGATTTACCTATCTGAACATTTCATATACAAAGAATCATACAATATATGTCTTTGTGTATCTGACTTACTTCACTTTGCACATTTTCAAGGTTCATCCATGTTATGGTACAAATCAGTGTTTTGGTTTTTTTACTGCCAAATAATATTTCATTTTATGGATATACCACATTTCATTTATCCATTCTTCACTTAGTAGACATTGGGCTAATTATACTTTGGGGTTATTATAAATAATGGTGCTACAAACATTTGTCTAAGTTTTAGTGTCTACATGTGTATTTTTCTGAGAATATATGCCTAGGAGTAGAATTGCTAAGTCACATGGTACCTCCACGTTCAAAACTTTGAGGAACTGACAAACTGTGTCTGAACCATTTTACATTCTCATCAAAATATTATAAGAGTTCCATTTCTGCACATCCTCATCAACATTTATTTTAACCATTTTATTGGGTGTGAAGTGATATATAATTTTAGATTTGATTTGCATTTCCCAAATGATTAAAAACAGAACGTTTTTAAGAGCCTACTTACTGTTTGTATGTCTTCTTTGCAGAATTGTCTATTCAAATCCATGGCCCTTTGTTTATTGAGTTATTTGTTTTTTGCTGTCCATTAGTAAAATTCTTTACATATCCTCAACATAGTCCATGTTAGATATTTAATTTGCAAATACATCCCCCCCCCCATTCTGTGGTCTAACTTTTCACTATTTTGATGCTATTATTTGTAACACAAAAAAATGTTAATTTTGGTAATGTCCAATTTTTTTCTTCTGTTGCCTGTGCTTTGGGTATCTAAGAAACGATTGCCTAATCCAAGATTACAAAAAGATTCCTAGGGGAGGGGGGAGGGTATATGAAGAACTCATAGGAGTCTGGTGATGGGGAAGATGGGGGAACCATCCCAGAAGCCGATGTTATTCCTACACTAGATACCCATTTAACACATGAGTTCTTCTGGGGGAAACTGCAATAGATGAAACCCATAGTAGCTTATCTATGCGTTGGCATTACCCCTGGTTAACAAAGTTTATACACATTGATTGCTACAGTTTTGACAAAGTTTCCCCCTCATCTGTATCCTGTATCGCAATATACTTCTAATAAATGTGAAGAAAATAAATAAATAAATCAATAAGTACATTAAAAAAAAGATTCCTATATTTTCTCCTAAGAGTTTTATACTTTTAGATTTATTTTTAGTTAAGTTTTGCATATAGTATGGGGTAAAGGTGAGGACCTTAACTATTTATACATAAATCCTTTTCCTTTTTCACCAACATACATATACACTTTCTCTCTCTCTTCTCTCACTGTCCTTCTCACACACATGCCTACACCTGCTCTCCCCAACCCTTCTTACTGTGAAGGCAGCCTCCCAGCTCCAATTCTTGAAAGCAA
Source organism: Aplodontia rufa (assembly GCA_004027875.1). Lineage (NCBI taxonomy): Eukaryota > Metazoa > Chordata > Mammalia > Rodentia > Aplodontiidae > Aplodontia > Aplodontia rufa. The sequence continues at coordinate 19,616 of PVKS010022666.1, forward strand.
ATTAATATACCACTCTAAGGCCTCAGTTTTCTCAGCTATAAAGAATAAACATACCTGTCTCATAGGATTTCCGGGAGATTAAATGAAAAGACCCCCTACTTTCCATCAAAAATTTCACTGTAGTTTCTCCTCACAAAAATTTGGAAGGACAATTGTTCTTGGACATTTGTTACAGTAACAGAAAGCTGACTAACACAATTATTGAAATAACAAATGAATTTATCCTTTGACCCAGCAATTTAATTTCTGGGAATTTGTCCTAATATATTTGTGTATGTACTAAAAGTTATGTGAGCTAGCTTTTTCCAGCATTGCATGTAATAGCAACTTGGAACACCCCAGGTGCTCTTCAGTAGGAAACTCATTAAATAATTAATGGTATAATCATATAATAGAATACAGTACAATGGGACATGAAATTAAAAGCTCTTTATATTCTATCATGGAAAAACTTCCAGGATGCATTGTTGAGAGTAAACATTGCAAGATCCAGAATACCATATATAGTATTGTTATGGTTTGGATGAAAGGTTCCCCCAAAAGCCCAATACGTGAGATAATTCGAAGGGTGGGGTGAAATGATTGGGTTATAAGAGCCTTAACCCAAAAAGCAAGTTAATCGCCTGGCAGGTAGGGTGTGGCTGGAGAAGGTGTGTCATTGGGGAGGGCCTTTGGGATATACATTTTGTATTTGCAGTGGAGTTTCTCTCTCTGCTTCCTTGGACCATGCATTGAGCTGCTTCCCTCTGCCACACTCTTCCACCATGATGTTCAGCCTCACCTCAAACCCTAAGGAATAGAGCCGGCCATATGTGAACCTCTGAAGCTGTGAACCCCCAAAATAAAAGTTTCCTCCTAAAATTGCTCATACCAGGTGTTTTAGTCACATCAATGGAAAACTTGACTAAAACAAGTATGCTACCATTTATGTAAAATATTGGGCAGTGCTATGGTTAGGTCCCCCTAAACATGAAATTCTCTGTATATTGAAACTTTAATCAATGTGATCATATTAAGAAATGGGGTCCTTTCATTCTGCATCACCTACACACACACACACACACACACACACACACACACACAGGTGGAGCCTCATAAATGTGATTAATAGCCTTAGAAAAGATGTACAAGAGAGCTTTCTCCCTTGTCTTTGTCCTTCCATAAATTCCATTCTGCAAGAACACAGCACTCAAAGTACCATCTTGAAAACAAACGAGATCCCAACCAAATAACAAACCTGACAGTGCCTTGCTTCTGGCCTTCCTAGCCTCCTTAGCTGTGAATAATAAATTTATCTGTTTATGAATTACCCAGTTTATGGTATTTTGTTATAACAACATGAGTTAACTAACATAAAATCTAAATCCCCAAAGAAAGGGTTAAGGAGTAGGGCCTTTGGGAGATAATTATGTATGAAAGTTGCACCTCATGAATAAGATCAGTGCCCTTATAAAAGAAGACCCAGGAAGACCCCTCACTCCTTCCACCATAAGAAGATGCAGGAAGTCAGTCATCTATAAATGAGGAAGTAGACCTTTCTGCTCATACCTTGACTTTAGACCACTGGTTTCAAGAACTGTGAGAAATAAAGTTCTGCTGTTTATAAGCCACCCCATCTATGGTATTCTGCTATAGTAGCTACACTACTCAGATTTTTGTCACTGTGAGAAAGTACCTGAGGAAAACAACTTGAAAGAAGAAAGTTTTATTTTGTCTCACAGTTTCAGAGGTTTCAGTCCAAGGTCACCCAGCTCAATTTCTTGGGCCTGAGTTGAGGCAGAACAAAGCAGAAGGGTGTGCAGAGAAACTCTGCCTGCCTCATGATAGCTGGGAAGTAGAAAGAGAGGTAAGAATGGGGCCAGGGACAAGATATAGGGTCTAAGGGCACATCCCAAGGACCCACTCCCTCCAGCTAGGTTCAAACTCCTATGGTTTCCACCACCTCCCAATAGCCCATTCCAGCTAGGAATCCCTCAATGGACTGATGCCCTGAAGAGGTTAGAACCCTCTTGATACAATCTGTTCCCAAAAGCCCCACCTCTGAACACTGCTGCACCAGGGACCAAGCCTTCAGCCTGGATGGACTAAGACAGGGTGAGGGAGGATGAAAATGCATGTATTCAGGGGAAACATTTGCAGGTGATGGAAACTGGGCAGTGGAGACGTAAGTGGGATTGGGTCATGGCCTACATATACTTTTTGTGTCACTTTGATATTTGCTCCAACTATGTGTATTGTTGTATTATTGTTGTGATACATTTATTTTTTAAAATAGGTAAGTATGAATGAAATTGATAGATCATCTCCTGGAAAAAATTTTTTAAAGGTCCAAAATTATCCCTGCCCTGTAATGATATCCTTTCTTCATAAGCTTCTCCTTTTGCTTGCTATAGTCTGAATGTGTGTGTCCCTCAAAAATTCACATGTTGGGACATAAACTCCATTGTAGTATTTAAAGGTGGAGCCGTTACATGGTGGTTAGGTCAGGAAGACAGAACTGGTGAGTGGGATTGGCACCTTAATAAAAGGGGCCTGAGGGAGCTCAGTTTCCCTGGTGCCATGTGAAGGTGTAACAAGAAGGCATCATCAGTGCAGCCAAAAATCTTCATGAGACATTGAATCTACTACTACTGACTTGATCTTGGCCTTTCCAACCTCCAGGACTATGAGCAGTAAATTTTTGTTGTTGTTGTTGTTGTTTATAAATGATGCAGTACTAGATATTTTGTTACAGCATCTCAAAATGGACTCAGACATCCTATGTACATAATTCCTCATACCTGAAGAGAAAACTTTGAAGATAAGTTTCCCTGTGACCAGAAAGCCCTAAAGAATGTGAAAGCACCCAGGTGCAGCAACTGAGAAGAATACTTATTAGCCATCCATTAGGATTGGTGGATTTATTATTTTATTACTTCCTGATGACTCCCCCAGGTTGACATTGCTTAAGGGAATACCTGCTAACACCTGCTTAATATAATACTGGGAGTCACAGAAGACAGTAAATTTGCTTTCAACTTCCCCAAGTGCTGTAAGTGGTACTAAAAATAATCAGATGTCAGGAGGTCACAACTTACAGGCTATTTAAGCTGCTTTAATTTCTAATGACATCTGTGTAAAAAAGGGGGAAATGGTGATACCAGCATTATTCATTTCAGAGGGATGTTGTCAGGATCAAAGGAATAATGTGTGCAGCTGCATTTTGTAAACTAGGAGAGGCTGTATGAATGATAGGCATGGTTGTCATTTTTTTAAAAATTGCCTGTGACACCTAGACCTTATAAGAGTCACCATTTCTTTGAAATCCAAATATCATATCATTTTCCTTTGCCCTTTTCCTCACTGTCATCAAGAATGTGTAGATTTTAAAAAGGGAAAGAAAAGCGTAGTATTGTTTTGTGTGACATTTGCTGTTACTTTATAAACCTTTACATCCATAGCTTGTATCTTAAGGGCTATTTGTCATGAGTTGCATTGTGTCCTCAATAAGGCACACTGAAGTCCTAACACCCAGTACCTCAGAATGTACCTTATTGTAAATAGGGACCTTGCAAAGGTAATTAGTTTAAAACATGGTCATACTGGAGTAGATGGGCCATTATTCTAACATGGCTGGCTGGAGTCCTTATAAAAAGACAGTGTGGAACTGGGATGTATCTCAGTGATAGCTCAGAAGGAGGGCATTTGTCTAGCATGTATGAAGCCCTGGGTTCAATCACCAGCACCAAAAAAAAATTAAATGAATAAATAAAATAAAATAAATAAGAAGGCTATGAGGATACAAAAGTAGAATAATAAGCAAAGAGAGAGGCAGAGGTTTGAACTATGCAGCTACCAGTCAAAGAGCACCAAGGATTGACAGTGTTATAGTTTGGATATCAGGTGTCCCCCAGAAACACATGCGTGAGACAATGCAAGAAGGCCGAAAGGTGAAATGATTGGGTTATGAGAGCCTTAACCCAATCAGCAAATGAATCCCCTGGTAGAGATTAACTGGGTGTAACTGAAGGCAGGAAAGGTGTGGCTGGAGGAGCTAGGTCACTGGGGGCGTGACTTTGGGGTGAGTATTTAGTGAGCTGAGCTTAGTTGCTCTCTCTGATCATCAGGTGAGCTGCTCTTCTCTGCCACACTCTTCCCCCGGGATGTTCTGCCTTGCCTCAGTCCCAAGGAATGGAGCCTGCCTTCTGTGGACTGAAATCTCTAAAACCATGAGCCCCCAAATAAACTTTTCCTCTGCTAAAAATTGTTCTTGTCAGGGTTTTTAGTTGCAGCAATGAGAAAGCTGACTAAAACGAAAACCATCACACTACGAAGAAGAAAGGGAGAAGTCCTTCCAGTCTCATAGGAGCATGACCGCTGATGATTTTCCATTCCTACCTGCAGACCTCTGAGATAACATATTCTGGTTGTTCTGAGTCATGTAGGCTACGGTACCTTGTTAAGGCAGCATTCACTCCTTTCTTTCCCAACTCTCCCTTTACTCTGAGTATTTAGTCTGAAATGAAGGAAATTGCCTAGACCTCCTCTGTGGCTCCAGTCATCTGGGCAGATGTTCCACAACTTGTGGACCTCAGAGTTACTCCAAGGCGTCTAACCTGATTGCTAAGAGTTTAACAATCCTTAGCCTGAGCGGTACAATTGTGAAAGATTTTCATCATTTTCTTTTTGTCTATCTATATTTTCAAACTATAAAGAGAGAATGTTTTTTATTTTAAAGAAAAAAAAGATCTTTTAGACGATAAAATATACATGTTTGAACACCTCAAACAACGGTGGCAGGGTTTTCATCAACCATCAGATTTTATCAGATGGAACAATCAGCAATTGTTTTGTTTTGTTGTTTTGTTTATTTGTTTTTGCAGTGCTAGAGATTGAAACCAGGGTTTTGTGCATGGTAAACAAATGCTCTACCACTGAACTATAATCCTGGCCCCACAAATGTTTTTTAAGAACCTACTTTCATAAAATAAAATATTCTCAGGAAGTTAATTCAGTAAAATTTTTAAAAATAAAACATGCAGTATACTAAGAAAGAAAATGCTTTTTACAGTTGAGAACACTAAGTCCAACCCAGGAGATTAACGAAAAGAGTAGTGTGAAGACCGGGGCTGGGGCAAGGTCAGCTCCAGGAAAGCAACACTGAACTGGGTTGGGGGAAGAAATACCATTGAGAAATGTGTTACAACCTTCAGAGTTAGACACCTCTTAAAAATAGGACTTGAATTAAATAATTTTGAAAATAATAGTTACAGAGTGGAATATAAATGTTATAAACACTGACATGGTAAAAATAGTAGCTGGGAAGTGGGTAGGGAAGGAGATGAGGAGAGGTTTTCAGACTGCTAATTTCTTCATCTCTGTCGCAAGGAGTTACTCAATACTGTCAAAAACTGGAAATGCAGAGTTATACCACATACATAAGGATTTCAGCTTCTTAAATTTTCCCCTAGTTTTTTTTCTTACAGTCTTAAAAGGATCCACTAAAAATTAATGACTCTTGAGGTCAAGAAACATTTATACAAATTCAGAAATTCCTATCAATTCATTTGTTTCTTGTTCATCTAACAGACTATAAGACTAAAATTAAGTCAGGCGTGGTGGCACAGGTCTGTAATCCTAGCTAGCAGGGAAGGAGGATCACAAGTTCACAGTTAAGCCTGGTTTGATTCAGTGAGACCCTATTCCAAATTTTAAAATAAATTATAGGGCTAAGGATGTAGCTTAATGGAAGAGAACTTGAATAGCATGCACAAGGCCCTGGGTTCAATCCCCAGCACTATAGGAAAAAAAAAACTAAAATTAGTGTTTTGTGCCAAAAGCAACATGTTGGTTCAATTCTACTTTATTTCTATTTTCTACTTCCTATCTACATTTTTCATGTATATGAATAGAACGAGAAACATCTAATGCCACCGTTGAAATATCCAGGTGGAAAAACTGGGACTACACAATTTTTCTTCTTTTCTATGCTTTCCTAAGATTGCAAAAATTCTTCTTCAAAAGAAAAACGTGTAGACATACTCCTTCAATTTTATTCTTTGAGGATCAATTTACATTTGAGTAAAAGGGACACTTTGAGTTCTGTTGCCCTCTTCATAGAAGAATCATTTTTATTACAAATTGAGTCATTGGACCTTCTTCTTATCATTCTGCCTGTTGGTGGTTGATATGCAATGATCAGTCTCCCAAAAGATCTGTACGAGGCCAATAAAGGTCCCTAGTCCTGCCAAGTTTCATGTTTAAAACAGACTCTTGGTATTCACAGCCTCACAAAATTTGGTGGTTGATTATATTACAAATTGGAAATTGGCTTAAAAGATGGAAAAATGGGAATAAGAAAAATGAGCACTTATAAAACACAAGAAGTAAGCTTATTAAGGAAATAGGACACTGGAGAATATTTTAATGGTCAGGGTCAATGAATCCATCACCTAAATCAGCATAATGACAAGAAAATGTATCTTGTTACGGGAACCCAGTGTAACAATTATTATTTCATTCTCCTTCTTACAGGAAGTTCGGTTCTTAAACTAACAACAAAGATAATTATTCTTTTTAAAAGGAATCCAGAAGAACGAATCTTTCCATAAATCTTTTCACAAACTCGGCTCACGCTTCCAAATCCTGACAGACAGCAGTTATGATTAGACAATTAAAATCTAGGTCTTCGATTTCAAGGAAGCCGTTTCTGTCTTCCTTCACGCTCTCAGAACATTATTAAATGAGTTCTCAGAATTTTCTCCTGTGTGCCAGCAATTCCCTTTCATCGTTTTTGCTAAAACTTTATTTTCTGTGTTTTCAAACACCCAAAACACTGAGGTGGCATCAGCCAGCAAACAAATATTTAGCACTCTGACTTTCTAATTTGTCAACTGAATTGGAACTTGTAAGGGTCTTCAAGAGCAAGTGTCGCAGGTGCTTGTTATCCCTAAATCTACTCCAAAGCATATCCCATGTTAGAATTTCAAATAGGGACCCATAGAAGGGCATTCCCCTCAAAGTATTTAAAAGCCACCAATCAAGTCATTGGCGTAAGCACTGTCACTTAAGTTTGTTAAATATTTAATATTCCATGTTAAATCAAGGAGCACTTCCCATCCCTAGTTTTGGGAATAGGTTAGAGAAGATTACTAAGTGTGAGTTGAAACTTTTCTGTAATGGCTTATAGCTTGGTAAGCACAGGTTCTGAGCAATTAATCAATGTATAACACAGAATCGTAAGGGTGGAAAGCACCCTGGACTGGGAGTCATGTAGCCCTGGGTTCTAATTTCCCATCAGCCAGTATCTGTATCCTGTTACTAAACTGCTTCACTTTTGTGACTCTGGGTTTGTCAAAATAAGCCCTTACTATTCCCTCCAATTCTAACTTACAGCTTCTGATCCAACTAAACCGGGCAGGTAAAATATAAAAAGGTACCTCTGGCAGGGAAGGAACCCCACACAGTGAGGCACTGGTGTTGATAGAGACCACTGGACTGAGAAAGTGGTGCTGTCATTGCCGATCATTGCTGAGTGGCTTGTGAAGGAGCCCTGGGACATGGAGCGCATTCAACAGTCCTAAATGCCACAGCAGAAACCCACACAGACCAGGAAGCATTCCAAAAAACAAGGAGCCCAGACTGAGACTTTGGGCTCACATTAGCACCCAAAACAAATAGGGTGCTGTAGGCTTCATTAATAAAGCAGTCACCTCAGGGTTGGAGGTCTGCTCTTTATTAATTCATCTGAGGAGGACTCTGACTTCTTCAGAATAGGTAATGAAATCCTTTTGCAGCTAGAGCTCTGCCCCCAGTGCCCTCTTTTGGAGGTGAGCTAAGAGGAACATGAGCTGAATTCAAGGTTGAGAAAATTCTAGAACCACAGAAGTGACTTTAAAAAAAATTATTATTATCTAGTATTAAAAGAAAAACTGGAATCATTCCTAAAGTAGGCATTTGACCACCACCACAGTCACACATTTCCTTGTCTTCATCCGTAAATTCACACACACACGTGTACACACTCATGTGCACATGCATTACCACCTCAATCTTATCCCTCTTGAAGATGTATACTTTCCTGATCAGGAATCTGTTCAGCCGATTTCATAACATGTCCATTTGCCTTTCAGGACAACTTGGGCTCCCTCATCCACTTTTGTGAATATGAGTAGACACGGAAATGCTCTACTAAAATGGCTCCAACCTAGCCAGTTCACAAGAAGCCTCTGCACCCTAGAATCTCCAACAAGGAGATACATACAAGGGTTTGTTAGCCAACGACAGCAAGCTTCCACAGGTAGCAGTTCTAATACGACCAATAGCTATAGCACCCAAGTCCCAAATACATGTCAGGAATAGGCCATGAATGAGCTGAGCGAGCAAAAGTTCTCAGAAAGAAAACTGCAATTCTACACCTGTCTTCAACTTATGACCTAGAGGGTTCAAAGTATTCATAGTTTATATTAGATCTGCTTTCAAGATTCCCAAGATAAAATAGCTCAGAGTCAAATAAGTGGGAGAGAGAACATTAAACCTCACGTTCGCCTGAGGCACTTTTTTCCCTTGTTTATTACTTATTTATATCTGAACTTATTTGGGAGAATATTTTGCTGCTGAATTGGAAATTTTGGACAGAAACAGCCACTTGTGGGTTGCAATTTGGTCCTGAGTAGCCTCTCCACTGACTGCGCAGCGCACTGCAGACCCCACCACACACAGGGAGAGACCCGGACCTGGGGATCTCCTCATTCATTGTTTCAATGCCTTCCTTTTTTTTTTTTTTTTAAGAAAGAGGGGACAGTGAGAGAGAGAGACAGAGACAGAGAGAATCAATTTTTATTTAGTTTTTCACATGACTTTCGTTGCTCTGAGACTTCATTGTGTATGTGGTGCTGGGGTTTGAACTCGCGTACTTGCACATGCCAGGCAAGCGCCGTAACCGCTCCAGCCCCTTTTAATGTCTTCTTTACATTTTTGGAACTACTGGAACCAAGGGACTCTCTAGTTCAAATCCAGATTTCTCCTAAATTACCCTGCCATTTCTTAGGATCTCATGAGTCTTCACTGATACCACAGAGCCCAACTCCTAACAGAACTTTTCTTCTGAGCCAGGTCCAGGCACCTAAAATACAATATTGAGCTGAGCATGGTGATGCTAGCTTGTAATCCTAGCTATTCAGGAGACTGAGGCAGGAGCATCACAAATTCAAGGCCTGTCTGGGTAACTTAGCAAAATCCCATCTCAAAAAAAAAAAAAAAATTAAGAGCTGGAGATGTTGAGCACCCCTGGATTCAATCCCTAGTACTGCAAATAAATAAATGAAAATTGTAAGGGACCAAGTATGTATTTCAGTAGTAGAGCTCTTGCCTCGCAAGTGCCAGGCCCTAGTTTCAATCCCCACTAACAAAAATAACAATAAAAAGAAGTCAGAGAAGCTTGAGGCCAAGATGGACAAGATGGATTCCTATCCAAAATGCAGCTTCTACCTCTCTCTTGGATTTTGACCCAGGCCTGGACTTTAATTTCTTTATCTGAAAAATAGGGATGATAATATCTACTCTGCCCGTGAGTTCATTGTATTGATCAAATGTAATGAAATGTTGAATATGAATGCTCTTTAAACCCTTAAAAGAGAAAGCAAAGATAAATGTATATGACAATCTTATAACTTGGACTTTATTAAGTTCATTTTTAACTTACAGTATTGTATAACAAAAAAAAAAGAATTCTGTGGAGTGGGGAGATCTTACATAGTCACCAATTTGTTGTGTGATTTTGAAGAAGTTCCTCAATCTCTATGAAGCTCAGTTTCATCATCTGTGCTCTTGGTGCTACTTCATTTGAAGCCCTTTCAGCTTGAAGGAAATGAGGTAGGAAACACCTATTTTACAGAGCCCAAGGTCTGGAAGCACAATCAGACCTTGCAAATGTCCTGGAAACACAAAATTAGGAATCCAGGCAGCCTGTCACTTCATCTCCTTGAGATCTCATGAGTTATTATGTCTATGTCTCCTTGTAGACTGAATTTCTTAACATCCCCAGGCATATGACCTAAACAATTGTCATCATGCCAACAACCAACGGGTATCTAGGGTTTATTCCTAGGGAAGAACAGCTGATTGGCCCAACTTGGGTCCAGGATCTACTCCTGGTACATTCATCTAAGGTGAGGAGAATGGCCAGTAAGGATTTTCTGAAACAAGGGGTTCAGTAGAGACCAGGAATCTGTTGAGAGGAAGTCAGCTATATCATACAGCTCCTGCATCAGAACTGAATGAATTCTTGCTTCATTTGGGTGCTTCCTGCACACAGGCCTCAGTTGCCATCTCTTTCTGGGAACTGTGCAAAGTACATGTCTTCCCAGAGGTGGCACAGATCCAGGGACTGATTAATGCTGGTTTTAAAGACCCGGGCCCCTCCCCCAATGCAGGACACCTCTGAAGAATCATCCCAGCTGCACTCAGTCCTTCCCATGGAATTGTGAGGTCTTTGCTGTGACTATGTTGCAGTCCTGCTTCTCATGTCCAGTGCCTGCTTTTTCTCCCTCCACAGGCATGAAACCCTCTCATACTCCCCAATAAACTTCCCATGCCAATCTCCATCTCAGACCCACTTCCCAGAGAACACAACCTGCAACCTGTGTGTACCACATGTGGAACACAGAGATGCCATGTCAGGGTGCTAATGACAGTCACACAGTGCCTTCAACTCAAGCTGTTAATGAGTGTTAGACTTTTCTCTTCCTTTCAGATTTCCCAGAGGACAATTTTACAGCAAACCTGCCACTAAACTCTCTAGGGACAGGGCTCTTTCCTATGCAATTCTCTGATTTGAGACTAGAAATTACAATTGAACCTAGAATCAGCCTCCTCCCATTGGATGGCAAGAGTCAAACAAAGCTTGGACAAATGAGCCGAAGTGATTTGACAGCCCCCAGACTTTGAAGGGAGGATGCGCTGGGATCCTGATCTGCACTTGGACCTTCTTCATAGAGAACTAAGTAGCCTGGCACCAGAACCTTGATTCTGCAATCTAGAACTATATTGATATCTAAAACCAAAAGGTTTTCTTCAAGCATCTTAGAAGGAAAGAAATGTCGGTGTCTTCTAGGCCTTAGTGAACTCAAAGATCAAACCAGACAAGACTCAATAAGAAGTTCGGTGCAGTGGCGCACATCTCTAATCCTAGAGGCTTGGGAGGCCGAGGGAGGAGGGTTGCAAGTTCAAAGCCAGCTTCAGCAACTTAGCAAACTCCTAAGAAACTTAGTGAAACCCTGTTTCACAACAACTAAAAAAAAGGGGTGTGGATCTGTAGTTAAGCACCCCTGGGTTCAATCTCTGGTACCAAAAAAAAAAAAAAAAGACTAGATGAATGTTTTAATTAATGCAGTGGGTGGGCACTAAGCCAAGTGCTTTATACCTTAGGTAGAACAAAATGAATAGTCACAACAACCCTACGAAGTAGTTGCTGAAATTTTTCATTTACATATGGGAAAAAAAGGTGCAGAAATGTTATGTGACTTTCATGTGATTGCACAGCTTGTAAGAAACAAAGCCAAAGTACAAACTATACAGTTCATCATCCAAGACCTGTGCTATGACCTCCTCATTTTATAGCATCATTGCCCCAACTTCAAAGTGAGGATATCTGATAAAATAAGGCTCTATATCACGTGCTGCCTTGACCTCCAGTGAAATCCTCAATGGGCCTAGGAACAAATTCCCATCTCCACTAAGTTCCTGTGAATGAAGCTCCCCACCCAACAACCCTCTTCCTTATGGAAACCAGGCACAGTTCCTGCTGTTCCCAGAGCGGCGGGTCTAGTTCCTTGCCAACCCATTGAATTATTTCAATACTCCAGCCACTTCCTTCCACAGGAACCAGAGTGCACCCTTGATATTCATATGCAAAATCTGCCCCCCACAGCCCTTAGTCGTTCCACTCCTTGGTGAAGCTCTCCTCCCCAGGGCTGTGATTATATGTGACAAGGTAACTTTTCTCAGTCGCATCTCTCCAGTCTCAGGTGTCATGTGTTCAGCCATCCCTCAACCCTGAAGCAGGAATCCCCACTACCCACATAAACAAGGTGAAAAGAAGGATCATAAAGGAAGCCAAGGCAAACGAAAGGCGATGCCAGTGGGCAGTGGCCAGTGAGACGCCATCATCGACTGTGGGACAAAAACAAAGGTGAGACTGGAGAAGACCAAAATAATGACCACACCTGATTTGGAACTCTGCATGTGTGTGCATAGGAGTGTTTTCTGAGTCTAGAGGCAGGCACATTAGCTCCATCAACTTTACGAAACTGGAATAAAGAAAAACATTCAAATGAGGCAGGAATGAGTAATTGACGATCATAACTGTGATTATAAGGCATAATTACAATTAGCTGCACAAGAGTGTTAATCATGAAAATAATTACATGTCAGCTTTCCTCCTAAAGAAGAGAGAATGTAATTAAGTGGTCCAAAGGGGGCAAAGAAAACACATCTCTGGGTGATACAGGTATGGGATGAAGGGACAATGTTTAAAGGGATAGATCTTCCCCAGGGCTTCAAAGGAATCAACCAATTTCTTCTATGAACATATAGGGGGGAGATAAGAACAAACTGGCTTAAGATTTTTCTACCAAACCCAAACTTGAGGTATGAGGCAAAACAGCAAACACAGAGATTAAAAGAAAGACAGACCTGAGTTCCTCTCTTTATTTGCTAGTAACCAGCTCTGTGATATTAGATAAGTTATTGAACTCTTCCTTATTCCTCAGTTTCCTCCATAGGAAAATAATTATACATGCCTCTCTGAGCTGTGAGAAAATAAAGCTTGTAAAACACTTATATCAATGCCTTACATATGATAAGCTCTTAATAAAGGTCTACCTTTACTGTACAATAGGGAAAGAAAAATAAAAACCAACAGATAGGAGTGAGAAAAACACCAGTGTGTGTAGCTGAATTTTTCAGCTCTGATGCTTATAGAATTCAAAGTGCCTCCTAACATTTCTTGTACTGAATGTCAAAAGTTTCTTGTCTTTTCCCGAAGAGGCCCTACCTCTGATTATCCTGAAGGCTGATAATTTTGAGGTATGAGATTGGGTGTAGGTTTATATCCTGGGTCCCTTGGGACTGTGAAAACAGGTCAGGCTAGAGCCGCTTGGCTCCCTGATCTGTACTGATCCTATCTCAGATGCTATCTTTCAGTCATTTATGTCATTTTTTTTGCAATGAAGACAATACATATGTTGCATACCAACCATATATACTACAAATGCAGGATAAACATCTGTCTGTCAATATGAGAATATCCCTGTTTATGTTTCTTAGCACTAAAGCTAAGAGATAGCACAGTCTTTCTTTCTTTCTTCTTCTTTTTTTCCAGTGCTTGGGATTGAACCTTGGGCTTCCTGAATCCTAAGCAAGTACTCTACCACCAAGCTACAGGTTTTTAAATTTTATTTTCACATAGTGTCTCACGAAGTTGCCCAAACTGACCTTGAAATTGTGATCCTCCTGCCTCAGTCTTCCAGATCACTGGGATTACAGGCCCACCCCCACGCCGGCAGAGACACCACATTCTTAGGTGAATATTATATTGAAAGTTCACAGAAAGTGCATAGATTTCTTGCATCAATGACCTTGATTTTCACCCTCTCTCTGCCAGTCAGTGCCTTCCAACTCTAAATCAGGACTTCTGGTCTTGGTCATGTGACTTGCTCCAGTGAATGGGATACTAGCAAACAAGACTCAGACATGACACAAGCAGAGACTTAAAGAGAATTTGTATTAATAAACATGTGCTTACTC